>JALNQK010000058.1:0-211105 GCA_028458525.1 Ophiosphaerella herpotricha
ATTGAGTGAGATGGGTGCGCAAAGTTGGTTGGGGGCGCCGCTCGCTTGTAGGCGCCGCTCGCTTGTAAACCACGTTATCTCTTGATGTCCAAAGCGATGAAAATCTTCGAATAACTAAACGAAACTTGAATAGTCGTTTAAACCTGTCAAAATGCCAAAGACGTTTGAGGGACAAGTGCCCAGGCTGTCCCAGCATGCTACCCATGTCGCTCGCGCATCGCCTTAATTCCTGTTTTTCGGCAAGTTAAGACCCATTCCTGCATTGTTATCACCTGCATCACACCAATCATGTTAGAATTACGCATGCTAATTGACCAACACAGAACAAATACATCCAAGTACGCCGAAGCATGACGTGGCGCCTCCCAGAGCTACGCCACATTCGGCACGCGCCACACCATCCCACCCAATCAACCTCTGCAACGCGGCATATGACGTAGCTCGAGGAAATTATAAGCTTTGGGGACTGGCGTGACATTGCCTTCCGACAGGCGGTAAGAATACTAATTAACCCTGGACAGCAACTGCTCTGCAGATATAAAACGGGTTTTCAGCCCAACCGTTGCGCCTTCCATTCTAGCGAGACGCAGACACAAGACTAATAACAACAATTACTGCTGCACGATAACAAACGCCTTGCCAACCACCAATACCGCACATCGCATCACGTGAAAGACATACGCAAACCACCCGGAGACATCCACAATGATCAAAACCGTCTTCCTCTTAATCATCACCCTCTTCTGTGCGTCGCGATCCTCGCCCCATTCCTGCCACGCACCTTACTAACTACGCACGCAGTCCCTCCCGTCGGCGTCTTCCTCGTTGCGGGCTGTGGCGCAGACCTATTCATCAACATTTGCCTCACGCTGCTGGGCTATTTCCCTGGCCACATTCACGCGTTCTACATTGAGTACGTGTACATCAAGCGCAGGGACCAGGTCAAGGCGGGTGTATACGATACCAAGCCGGCGCCGGGAGTGTACAGTCAAAAGGTGCTGAATGGCGGGATGAGCGATAAGAAGGTTGTAAAGGCGCAGCAGGGGGCGGCCGCTCCGGCGGTCGTTCCGGCAGAGGCTCCAGTAGCGGCTCCGGCGCCTGAGGCAGCATTGCCGCCGCATAAGGTGTAGAGGAGTGAAGGGAGGAAATGGAGGGGCGAGAGTGTGCTGAGGCTTATGGGAGGAGACGGAAAGTGAGCGTGCGCTGGTGCTTTGCTGCGAGAGGTCAGAGGATGATACGACGATATACCCTATTGTGATTAGTTTAATCGATGCGAACAAATTGACCAAGTGTTATTTCTTCATAATTGTCTACCTCTTCTTTCCCCTGCCCTTGCCTTTCTTCCCACCCATTGCGGCAGCAGCAGCAGCGCCCTTCTTCTTGCTCCCATCCGTCGTTCCTAGCGCCGCCTTCTGTCTCAGATATAACCTGACCACATTCTCCACGCTGCCTCTGTCGTGCTTCACCTTGCGCATGTACGTTAGTCGCGCCCTCCTTGCTCGCTTGGCCGCTCTCTGCACAACTTCAATGCCCTCCACCAACGGACTGTAGATCTTGTACCACATCTCTACTCCCACACGCGTCAACTGGCCACGGAGGAGAATAGCAGTATCAATGCCCCTGCGGCGGATGTCGATGCACACGCCGGAGAAGGGGTCGCCGCTGCTTTGACGCACAAGGATGATGTCGCCAACACGAGCAGCTTCCGGGTTATCTTTTGCGAAGAGGCGAGTTCGGGCGCCCGATGGATCGAGCATAGCAATCTGCGTAGCAGTTACGGCGGCGATGGGGCTCGGGCAAGTTTTCTTGATATTGCGACTTGTGGGTGCGAAGACAGGCACTCCAAACTGGTGGCCTGGGAATCTGTTAACTCCTGTATTCCAATGATTCAATGGTGTGTGACAAACATACTCAAACTGTTTTGCACACCCTGTGCCTTCATCGTCGGCGTCCATTTTGGAGCAATCTGTTTCTTCTTTACTTCTGGAGCGCGAACACGAACTACTTTATTATTCGGTACCCATCGCCGAGACACTTTTTCGTAGTAAGATGGGTATAGCAATCGGTGCATCTTCTCGCCCACAGTTTCATTGGTTCTTTTGGGCCGCTTCGTAGATCGCACGGGCGCCTTCAATTCCTCGGCCGCGACGGTCTCCGTGCTGGCAAATCTTCGACATGTTGAGGCTCTTGATGTGACACGAGGCACCGCGGCCCGTGTGCAGGATAATGCGGTTGACATTGGCGTTGTGAGTGGGTGCAGAGCGATTGTCGAAGCTCCAGAAAACCAACGGAGCTTATGTAAGCATTTTACCGGATGCTGGTTAGGCGTGAGAACAAGAACATCTTTTGTCAGCAATACTGTACATTTTACATGCCAGTTGATTATGGTCAAACATGAGAAAATATGATAACTTCAGCCAACCCATTTTTGTCACGTCACACACACATGATAAGTGGTTGGGCCGCCGATCTTCGACTTCCTTCTCGTCAAGCACACCATATAATGACCCAAATGAACGTATTTTCAAAATATAAGAACTGAGTAGAGACTCTCTATAACGAAAAATTAAACAGAACTTTTCCTTGCTATGCATTCCCCGCCCATGCAGTATAAAAATCCGCCCAAACACCACGCTTTGAAGTTGGTCCCCGCTGAGGGTATGGAATGGCTGTAAAGGAATTTTGTAACAAAATGTCTCATCGAATATGCCGTAGGTAACTCGCACAACGTTTCTTTCTCCCCCGCTGCAAGCTCTTGACCGGATTTCAGGTGACAAAGCACCGCTCAATATTACCACACACGCTAGTGGAAATGACAGATCAACTGCCTAGAGTCGTGCCTGGTTGAGTTGCTCGACCAAGCCCAAGGCACCGCTAAAACGTGAAATAATCTCGCCCTATCGGAGGAAGCAAGGAGTCAGCAATTAACTTTCTCGAATTCTATTTCGACGTCCCGTCGCGGCGTGTCTACCTCTTGCATCCACGTAAGGCCATTGGCGGCCTCTTCTACAGGAAACACTTCCTGCGCATACTCCTCCATAGAACGATTGCCTTCCCATAACTCCAAAGAGACTCTGGGAACATCAGGTTCAAGGTCTGGACCAAAATACGGTGCTCCCTGTTCGCCAAGAGTGTATGCAAGGGCGGAGAGGTGTTCCCGATATCCGGTTGGAGTGGGAACGTTGATCATTACTGGGCCTCGCGTGTACCGGACTGGTCGTCCGAGGCCATTGCTGAAAGCATTGCAGACTTCCTTAGGGCTCATTGAGGCGAAAGCCAAAGGCACACTAACCATATCAGTACGTAATGTAAACCATCTCGTGACTTGAAAGTTTGCATCGTGGCAGTATCAAAATGAGGAATTTTTGGTAACAACAGGATGTTGGAGAAATGCGGTGAGAATAAAGACCAACTGATCGAACGACTGCGGGGCGTGGCCTTTTTGTTGTGGAGACTGATATGCAAATGAAAATACGCTTACCGTTTGCCGTTCCACTTCCGCGGGCCTTCCTTAAAGAGTTGGAAAATAGCTGGCCCTATATCGTGCTCTGAATCAAGCCAAGGAAGTGGCTGATCAGGGTGGAAAGGAGCCTGCCATACAAAACTGCCATCGTTTTGGAGTTCCATGCGAAAGAGGGGAAAGTCTAGGCTGGTGAAATTATTGTGGTAGATGCCACAATAGACAAAAGTAGCGGGTAGGCCGATTTGACGAACATATTGCTCGACTGTGAATTTTGGCGCCCACATTGGCAAAGCCCTCCAGTTGCGGCCAAAGACTGAATGATCCGGCATGCTCGAGTAAATGTAGTGTTGTATTCCAGCCTTCTTTGCAGCATCGGCTAAGGATCGACCAATCGCAACCTCATCTCCCCAATGTGTGGTATTGATGAAGGCGCATTGCGCACTCTTGAACAAATCATCAATAAATTTTTTGTCTTCCAGACGGCCAATGTAGACGGTGACGCTGTCGAGTTCGGAAAGTTCTTGTGCTACTATGCCGTTGAGGTCCCTCATCTGTGCGCGCACTTGCCATCCCAATGCGGCAGCCACACGAATGAAGCTCGCCGCCTGTCTTCCATTGCTGTTGATAGTAACAACGGTTCGTTGCATTCGGTCAGCTTGGGAGGTTTTTATGGAGAAAAGAAAACGCAGAGTCCGAGTAATTCGCGGCTCCGGGAGAAAATTGAAGAGAGGGTCGCATCCAAGGGTAAGGGTGGGAGCAAAGGCTATTGTTATACAGGCGCAAATAAAGAGTCAAGCCAGTGGGTCCGTATTCTGGGGAATCCGGCTAGGCTTGCAGCTCAGTGGCAGGCGGGCGTGCGTGCGATAGCAGATAACGCTGGTGTGAGCCTGAGTGTGACGGTAGTGGTAGGGGTAATTTGGTTCGCTGGCGAGAATCGGTACAAGAGGGCCGTAATTCGGCGCTCCCAGGGAATAATGAGCTCGCAGCGCACAAAGAGATTTGATTGATATTGAAATCAGATAACTAGCGTGTCCAGGCACGAGACACGTGATTTGAGATATGCAGGGCAGAGGCTGCTGCCGCAAGTTATGAGGCGCACTACCCAGATGGACTACACTGTGATTGCGACGTTGGTCTTGTCGTGAAAGCTTCGGCGCGAACCCTAGGCAGCCTCGTATTCTAGTCAACCAGATGACAGTAAGTAAAGCTGACGTATATGTCACCACAGTTGAGGCGGTGAGGTGGGCGGATGCGAAAGTCAGGCGATGGTTGCGATGTTGTAGTGGCTTGGTTGCTAGGTGAACTTGGATGGCTTCATGATGTCTACAGTGTGCAGCGACCCTCAGGTTCACGTTTATGGCGCGCGCGCGCGGAGAAAGCAGGAGAAACACAATACTGAGCCGTTTCCTGTGTGACATTTTCGGCCAGGTTATGCTCTCGTCATTTGCGCTGCTGGGGAGAATTACCTAATAGCGACTTATAGGGACGAATGGCAGGCCTTTCGCAAGCCAACATAGACGGCTATGAGCACCTGACTGGGGCCGCGAGGGAAAAATTAGTACATAAGTCAGCGCAATATGCCCGTGATGGATCACTCTATCAGCTCCGGGTAGCATTTCCACTGCTGGAATGACAATGACCATCCACGCCGGCCACGATACATGGGCCCGAGGTATTCAATGTGTTCCAGTTCGAGCCATCTACTCTACCTACTTGGGGCACATGTGCGCTATCTTCAGAAAGATGGAATCCCGGGAGGCTAGTTTAGTCGGGGGCGGGCTCCACCACGTCAGATTCTTCCTTGATGATGCGAATTTGAATTACGACAAAGGGGGGAACAGATTGCGGGGAACACTAGATCAGAGAATACCTGTGTACTTGCCCGTGTTGACCATGTGCCGAGAGGCTTGGTCGGGAAAAGCTGACAGGCAGGATGATGCCATACGAAAGTCAGCATCGAACACGTTGTCAAGCTTTACTCATCGCAAGCTAGGTACCACGGGTCCAAATCACCTGAGAGAGAACGTGCTTGTTGCTTGTAAGTTGGGTTGGGCATGATGCGGGCATGGTGCCAGAAGCTTGGCACAAGGGTTCCAAGGTTTCTTTTACTAACCAAAAACCAGCGCCCATGCCTTACATGCCTAGCGCTCTTGAAATACTCCCGACTGTTACAGCTTCCCATTGCAGCCCCTCGTATCTTTCCGCGGGTTTAAGAATTTGAACCGCGGCCTTACATGAATATTTCCCTGCATTCACCCAATTCTCCACACAGCAACTATCATCCAGCTAGGTCAAACAACGTAGCTCGACGACAACGCTATCAAGCCACCAAATTGTTGTCGCGTATTCCCAATGATGCAATGTCGAAGGCGTTGACATGCACCTCGGTTGATTTCGGAGCATTACAGCCTCGGGTGGTCCTGGATCATTACCTATGGCGACATCATGGATGCACCATGCGTCAAGCGCAAGCGTCCGAAAAGGTGTTCCCAGCTACGATGTGCACGTTCTTTCTAGCCAATGACAAGATCCCAAACGCCAGTTTTGCCGTCGGCCTCCGACACGTGCAGCTTTGCTGCACTCACCTCATCGGAATGAAGATGGGCGCCGGCTTCCATCAGAGTCTGTACGTGATCTTTCATTCCCGCACTCGCCGCCAAGAAAAGCGGCGTGTTTCCCGCCCGATTACGTAGGTGGACAGAAGCTCCTTGGGCAAGGAAATCCCGTAAGATCCCAATATTCGGACAGGTTGCCGCAAGATGCTGTGCTAGGTCAGCAAATATGAGCGCAATCTAGTATTGTAAGGAGAAATATTGATCCACAGCCGTACGCAGCTTTTGGGCCCGAGGATAGGCGACAGCTTCTTGTTACCGCTCTGTTGGGATTCTACTGAACGCTGTTTGGCTTACGGCCGGCGTGCCGACGGCATCATGCCTCTTTATCTTTGATCAAGACAAGTGCGTCACATCGTCTCAGATTGCAAGATATGTCCCAATACAACGACCTCCGATACCGGCTCGTCGGCGCGGAAGTTCGGTGTAGGTACAAGAAGTTTCTCTGGTTTGCCTGGGTCGATAGGAAGAACATAGAATGGAATCTCTGAGTGGATAGATAGAAAAATACGAGAAGATCCACTTACCACTGGGCTGTTGAGCTGATAATCTACATCATTTAGAAGCCAACGTGGCTCTCCGCGGATGATATCCCTTGTCTCTTGTAGATCTCCCTTCTGGATCGCGTATCCCAATGCTGTTAAGCTGGACAATTCCGGCGTCAATACTCCACTTCGCGAGGGGTGCTCGAAATGCGTCCGTGTAGTCTCAGTCAGCTCGCCACGTAAAGAAACCGACATGCGCTTTGCAACTTCTTCGGGGGAGGCATTCGGAAGAGCAAGCAAATAGGCAAGTTTAGTGAGGGCTGCTTCGGAAGTCAAATCCTGACCAAAGACCACTCCAGCCCGACCAAGGATAGTAGCCGGCGCATATAACGCGCTCACACTTCCGCTCAGGCATTGTGTTACATTTACTATGACGATACCTCTTTTAACTGCGTCGGCTAGAGTTCGCGTCATTGCGCCATCAGCTCCACCGGGTGTGTTACCAGCTCCAAAGGTTTCCAGAATAAGTCCCTTGAGGCCATCCAATCGCAGGACTGCGTCTAGCATAGCAGGCGTGATGCCTGGAAAGACCCGTAGACAGGCCACATGTCCCGTGTCCAAACTTGTTTGAACGCTAAAGGGGCTCAAGTCTGTTGAGCGATGCACTCTGTGCCAAAGTACGTTCGTCTTTGTTGAAGAAACTGTTGCAAGTGGGGGCAGATTGGGACTCCCAAAAGCATCGAAATCCTCAGCTGAGATCTTAGTCGCTCGATTTCCACGGAATAGCTTAGAGTTGAAAAATAGACACACTTCTGGTATCATAAAATGGCCTGCTATGATGAGTGAGTTAAGGAGGTTGTCTTGGGCGTCGGTCTGTAGCTCCATCATTGGGGCCTGGGATCCAGTGAGAATGACTGGCTTTCCGAGGTTGTGAAACATGAAGCTCAACGCAGAGGAGGTATACGCCAATGAATCCGTTCCATGTAATATAACAAAGCCGTCGAATAATTGATAGTTTCTTTGAACTGTCTTTGTGATTTGATCCCAACCAGCCGCGTCTATAGAGCTACTGTCAAGTAGTTTTTCAAATTCGAGCACGCAGTACCTTACGCGACGTTCATATGTGCTGACTGGAGTTCTTAGACTCTGGACAGCTTTACGCGTGCCTTTGTCGTCAGTTACTATCTCCAGGGGCTCTGGATATGATCCATCGTTGAAAACGGGCCTAGGTGCGAGTCCAGCTTTCAAGAATCCTCTTGCGGGGACCAAACCGTCTGCAGACTTTCGCATGCAAATTGTACCACCTAATTCATGTTATTTCGATGAACGAACCTAGAAGGGATGATTAAACGTGCCTGTGATGATAATGAGAACTCTTGATTCTGGAGGATGGAGTTCGGCAAAGGTATCGTCCATGTCGACGGTGAGTGTATTGAAATAGGGAGAAAGCGGGTTCAGTCCAAACGCCAATAGATATCAGCACTTCTTCTTGCTGCTGATACTTGTTGCTTCTGCTAGAAAGGGAAGACGTGCGAAAATAAGAGCGTGAAAGGCAGAGTGAAGATTGCCGATAAGGAAATTCAGGTCTGGGAGCAACAGTGCCGTCGGATTCCGCAGTATAAAATATTCGAAAAGGATTGTTGGCAGATATGGCGAAGATGTCAGTGGATAGTGAAGGTAGTGGGACGCGCAGTGTAGTGTAGGTGCACAAAGGTCACAGTACCGCTCCGAAAGTTTGATACTGGTCCAGGGCGTTCTTTCCTGATCGGGCTGGTACAGTAGGCGCGACCAAGTTTTCAACTAACGGACCCACATCGCACAGTTTCCGTTACCAACCTTGAGCTTTTGGTATTACCCCTTCAAAACTCTACGATTACCCCTTCGAAATCAAATTTTCTTTATCGATGTGGATATCCCCGAACAGTCCATGACTGACTGCATATCTAGCAGCTGCAGGTTTCGGAACGGCATGCGTTGGCTCACAAAGGCTTCTCATTACGTCACTGGGCTTAAAATTTTCTCGTCATGCTGAAAATAATTTAGGTGCAATTCACAGTCAGCAGTCCATGTATTATTATGCTGGCCCCAAATTGTGCATGTTGTTTCCTTAAGCTACCATCGCGCCCGCTTTTGCCGCAGCTGCTCGTGCTCTCTCTAATGCCTTTGCTTCTTCCCAGTGCTTCTTCACCCAGCTAAACAGTGCGTCCTTGCTCCCAGGAGCCATAGTCGCCATCCACTCAGGTTTGTCATCAAGAATAGGTTCAGAAGCAATACGGGGTTTGCCGTCTTGGAAGATGACCCACCGTCGTAGTCCCTTCATGGCAAAAGCGAGAGATTTGCCTTCAGCAGGCACAATGGTTCGGATGTCTCGCCACAGGCCCTCTTCGGCTTCTTTGAACTGATGCTCTTGGATCATTGCATTGTATTCGAGCTGTTTATCGAACATTTTGAGTGCTTCATCGAGCACCTGTTGTCGCGTCCAAGTAGGTGAAGTGTGTTTATCTGCATGCGCTGGCATGTATGTTTCAACGAAGCGTGCATACATTGGTCTCTTCGCTTGTCGTGAACGGTCATTCGACTTCTCCACTCGTTGCTCGAAGACTGTAGAGCAAAAGAACCGTCCGCTTGTAGCCCAATCAAACAGGTCAGTCTCATCTGTAAAACCTGCCCAGTATTTAACGGTGTCGAGTCCGTAGAATTCCATTGCTTTATTTGGATCTCGGGTGAGAAACAACAGCGCTTTTTTCTTGTTATAAGGCTCAATCTCTTCTACCCGAACATGAAGGCCCTGGTCATTGCACAAGAGACCTAGTGGACGATGGGACACACCGATAATCTGTATAAGGTCTGAATCGCTTTTCATGTATTGAGTCCATTCAAAGAGCTCTTTGCTATTTGGCATGCCATTTCCAGGAGATAGCTCGACATCGATTTGCACGTATGCCTCGGGTATGTCTGGGCGAGGAACGGCGTAGGAATGGGAACCGCCTCGCGACACCTCTAGTTCCGCACCAAACAAGTGTTTGATCGCGCACCAAATGTCAGCTTGCGCAAGAGCCTGTACCTTGATGCCCTCAACAAGGTAATCGAGATCGCCGAAGTCCG
This sequence comes from Ophiosphaerella herpotricha, assembly GCA_028458525.1. Lineage (NCBI taxonomy): Eukaryota > Fungi > Ascomycota > Dothideomycetes > Pleosporales > Phaeosphaeriaceae > Ophiosphaerella > Ophiosphaerella herpotricha. Next base: position 9,666 of record JALNQK010000058.1, read on the forward strand.
CTTTCGCTGGAGCATCGCGAGGGACTGCAACTCTGCAGAAAAGAGTTTCGAGCTTCTTATGATACTCTGCTGATAGACGCTTGTAGGGCTCTGGCGGAATTCGAGGCGTCCATATAGGCTTTCCGGCGGCATTGATAGAAGCTGCGAAAACTTTGCCGCCCATGCCGTTTTAGGGATGACAAGCTGCTGGGCTAAGTTGATGGTGGGCAGCAGTCAGATTGAAGTTGGTTGTTGTTCTCACATTACGCAGCTACGTGGGTAAGCTGTTCAATATGACTCCTCCGTATGTGAAAGAAGCAGGAATTTCCAAACCCCTTGTAATTATTGATGAGCATCTAAGGCTCTCCTGAAAAGGGGAAGAAGACGAGGTGAGTGCGATGAAGAGGCTGAGGAAAGCAGCTGGTCATGTTTTACAAAAAGGCAAAGGCAACAGCAGACGATCATGATTGGAATCGGAGCACCAGTATTACCGTGAATGGCTGGGGTGGGGTGCGGCGCGGGATGGATCCGCAGTGGAGACGGGCGGAAGGTCTCGCAGCCACATCCCTGTCCAAAATTTCGGGTTGAGAACGACATTCCCAACACTGCAGGCGGAACCAACCAGCCGCCACCGCCTTGTCGGCTTCTCGATACTCCGCTACATTCCTGATCCCATAATCAATCCCACCCGCCAAAACTCTGCTCATTGCACAACATGGCTGCAGCAGAAGCCGAGAAGCCCGAGGTGCTTGCTGCTCGGTTTGAGGAGCTCAGCGTACTTGAGACGGAATTCGAGAACGCTGAGCTAGAGATAAGTAAGTGATGACATGCGCAACCGCCGTCGCATCCCTGACATTCCCCAGTCCGCACGTCATCGGCAATTCATGCTCCCCTCTACAAGAAGCGCGCCGAGTTTATCACACGAATCCCCCACTTCTGGTCCCTCGTCTTTGAGCAAGCCCCACCCGAGATCGATAACTACATTCTGCCAACAGACGCAAAAGTTTTTGCAGACTGCCTTGACACGTTTGATGTCTCGAGGTTCGAGATTGATGACCCCAAAGGCTCTCCCCGCAGCATCTCCCTCACATTCGGTTTCAAAGAGAATGAATACTTCGAGAACAAAGTACTGGAGAAGAAGTTCTGGTTCAGACAGTCAAAAGACTGGGCTGGGCTTGTTTCAGAGCCAGTCAAGATCAATTGGAAGAAGGGCAAGGATCTGACTGGCGGATTGACTGATGCTGCTTATGAGCTGGGCGAGGCAAAGAAGAAGCTTACCACAGACACGGCCGATAGCGCCTCTAGGCAAAGGGAGACAAAGCTACCGGAATATCAAAAACTTGCGCAGAAGATTGAGACATCGCACGACTCGTCCATCAGCTTCTTCGGTCTGTTCGCCTTCGTATCTGGATACAGATGGATCAGCGCGGAGGAATCAGAGACGGCTTCGCAACAGCTCAAGGAGAGGCTAGCAAAGATTGTCTGTGGCGAGAAGGTTGACGATGACGATGATGAAGATGAAGACTCACAGGACTACCAAGAGGTTGAAGTCTTTCCTGGCGGAGACGAGATTGTCACAATCATTGCTGAGGACATGTGGCCAAATGCCATTAGATACTACCGTAAGTCCCTATGATACTTCATGCTTTGCGCACAGCTGACCATGCACAGAGGAGTCATTTGAGGAGGAAGACGACGAAGACCTCTCCGAAGTTGAGCTATCAGCATCTGACGCCGACCCCATGGACGAGGACGACTCGGAGGACGAGGTCGACATTCGAGCTCTAGTCGGCAAAGGTCGCAAATCTGATCAGCTACCACCGACGCCTGCCAAGAAGCAGCGCAAGAACTAATGTTTGCGTTTATTATCTACTGCGTCATTTGGTGCTTTCATGGTCCTAGCTAATGCCCAATCTAATGAGAAATGGTGGAGGAAAAGTCTTGCAAAGACCATGGCGTCCAGGTTAGGTTACCAAAAGTTGAGGTTCACCAGGACACCGAATGCTACAATTAACATATAACGCGCACCCATCTGATCTTTATGTACAATGGCTCAACGCCACGTTACTCAGTTAACTTCAAATGAAGTAAATATTCAGCTTGTTATCTCATCTATTGATTCAAACCAAATGTAAGGCAGTTGGAGCACTACTGCAGTCTTCAACGTAGCTGAGAGAACCCTCCGCCGCCGCCGACGCGCTAGTATAGCTGCCCGATGCGATTGTCAGCCCAACTCAAAGAAAATTACCTAGGTAGAAGAGGGGGTAATAGTTAAGTATATCCTTAACCTGGATTCTCGTAGTTTTGCCCCAACTCTGGCTACTGTACGTAAGATAGCTGATAAGCTGCTCACTCAGCGTAGAGGCAGCCCTATCAGCATCTACTAGGCGCGCAACTTTGTCAGGCGTATAGATAGTCTTATAAAGCGTTTTAATTGCCTATGCTGTGCCAGTGCACGGGGTGTCACCTTGTGTATGTTAAACTTTTCTTCTTTTGGTTAGGTGGAAGTGGTAATAGCAGTAGAAAAAAGCATGCAGATAGCGAGGACTCCGGTATCACGCGTAGAAGAGTCATCAATCAGAGTTTAGACATCAAGCATCTGATACAAGAGATTAGATTTCGGATACCAAATTCAAGGAGCCAATTATCGGCTCATTTCAATTAGCTTGCAATAGTACTCTTCTAGTTCCTATTGTACCAGCACCTCCTGCCCAGAACTCAACACTTAGCTATACAGAGTTGAGATACCATGCTTCGCACAATAGTATAATACAACGGGTAGCAAGCTTTATGTAAGGATCTAGTCGCTATAAATAGCTAGTTTAAGCTAGTACAGCGTACAAGAGCTACATATAGGATAGCTAATAAAGACGTCCACAACTTTAATAAGGCTAGCTAAAGGCTATTTAGCTAGGCGATTGCAAGTAGGCAATAGTAATCCAAGTAATCAATGCTACCTGCTGGGTAGTCCCGCCGTTCTTTATCTTCGCTGGTAAGTACTACCTATCTACCTAGTCTATAGACACCACGCCCACTACCCTTAGATAGGTGTATTTACCTTGTCTTGGTTACTATACCCCAATACTTATAAGTAATATCATTGATGCTCATTTTAGATTGCCCCCAATAATACTGCCTTAGTATCAGGTGCCCATAAGAGCTCTGAGGCCATCCATAAGAACTAACTATTGCGCCCACAGCAACACTAAAGGCTTTGTACTATCTCTACTTATAGAAGGTCCTTATAGTAGCGTGAGAGAAGGTAGCATTTAGGCTTGAGTTACTAGGCTCCCGCGCGCTGCAAGAAGTGCAGAGAGACTGTGTATAACTTAGCGTACGTGTAAGAAAGATGGAGAAGTTACTACTTGATTTATTATATAAATATATACTCTCTCTCTCTCTCTCCTCTACCGCGTTGTTGAGTTGTACGCTCGAAGAGATGCGCAAAGTTGATGGGACCACTCGGCGCTCGCTTGTAAAGCACATTGTTTGAATTTAACAATCGCGTGAATGCTTCAGGCGGCCTGCCTGCCCCTCCTCACGCTAAGCTTCTGTGCTGCACACAGCCCGGTTCAATCTCGTGCCGTCTTTGTATTCCTGATGGCGGCTTGCGAGACCTTGCAACATGCACGCGTCCAGCCAAGCATTGTCATTCGCAAGACATTCTGGGGCTGTTGAGAGAGACCCAGCATGTTTGTAGATAGTTGCACACTAAGCAAAGTACGCTGCCCCGCAACACCAACCTGCAGCTCTTCCTTCTCGAAGTTCGTCGTCCACCAATCATATTGCTCCTCTTTACGCCATGCCCTTCTCGTCACGGACCTTCATCCTGGTTCTTCCGCTATGCTCGCTTTCCATGACGTCTTTTAGCGTTATTTAACAGTACTACACCAAGCTCTACATCTCCACTGCTGCAACAGAAAGCTTGGAACTTCCTTTGGCCCATGGGCGTTGACCAACGAGCAGCGTCGCTGCGGCCGGATTACCCACTCCGACGGATTGTCAAGATGTGTTTTGAGTAAGCAGCATGACGGGTCCCATGTGTGCCGAGCGAGTTGTACTGGGAAAACGTACGATGAGGGGGCATGGAAACATGCGTGGACACCATGTAGCACGGCAGCTCCCTAGCCCAGCCGATTGCAGGTTCTAGTGAGGTATATAAAGCTCTTGTTATGTCTGTGAGAACTCTCTGCACCCCCAATTGCCCGCTGCCACGCCTAGAAGATGGCACAGCTACTCCCATTCCTGGGTGTTTTCTTATTTGCTTTGCATGCCTCTGCCCAACGGAACACGACCGCAACACTCTCCTTCGCCCGCCCATCTGGCTACACTACCAGGACTTTTAACGCTTCCGCTCAACCCACACCTTTCAATCGTACAGAATTCTCTCCTAATGCTCTTGCTGCACTATGGGATCAAGTCGGTCCCATTGCCACTGGTCCAGTCACCTCGACCGTAGCCCCCACGCCCGAGCCCAGCGCATACCCACAGCCTGATGGACAATATTACCATGCCTTGCTTGGGAGCGCGTATTCCAAGGCCAAGGGTTTAAAGCTTCCGGTCGGGTTTCAGTGGGGCTTTAGCTCGTCCGCATATCAAATTGAAGGCGCGGCAAAAGATGAGGGAAAGGGACCGAGTATTTGGGACTTGCTAGCTCATCGGGTGCCAAATTACGTGTCGGATAATACAACGGGCGACGTTGTTGCGAGTCACTACTACTTGTACAAACAAGATTTTGCGAGGCTGAAGAGTTTGGGTGTAAAAGGTAAGCTTGGATTTTGACTTGGTGTACTCACGAAGCTGATTCTGAGGATGCAGCTTTTAGTCCGAGTTTCTCATGGCCGCGATTCTTTCCGTTTGGGCATGGGCCTGTGAATCAGGATGCTGTTCGACACTACGATGATGTGCTTTCTGAGATGCATGCTAATGGGATTCATGCGGCGGTTACGCTATTCCATTGGGATACGCCGCTCGCTCTGTTCAATGAATACGGTGCGTGGACGGATCGGCGGATTGTGGACCACTTTTTCCAGTATGCAAAGTTTGTCATTACGCGGTATGATCAATATGTTGACGAGTGGTTCACGATCAACGAGCCACAATACTGCAACTGGCAATACAGTGGCTATCCGGCGGGAAAATACTATCCGGCTCCTAATGGTATAACTGGAGGCGTCAAGGCCCGGTTTCTATGCGGCCACCACACGATACTTGCGCATGCCAAAGTGGCAAAATGGTACCATGAAGAGTTCAAGGGCCGTGGCCGCATCACGTTCAAGAATTCGGGGAACTACTACGAGGCCAACAGCACGAAGCCCGGAGACGAGATTGCACGTCAACGGAACTTTGACTTTAGTATCGGCTGGTTTGGCGGGCCATGGACAGACGGCGACTACCCGCAGACGCTCAAAGACACGCTTGGTGATATTCTGCCCTCGCTAACCGAGGCGGAGAAGAAAATGATCAAAGGGTCGTGTGACTTCTACGCCATCGACCCATACTCGAGCTTCCTTGCTTTTGAGGTCAAAGGCGGATTAGCAGCTTGCACGGGAAATCGCAGTCACCCCTCGTTCCCTGACTGCGCAGGGTCGGCGAGCATAAGCCCAGGAGGGTTCCCTATCGGCCCCGCAGCGGACGCTCAAATGAGCTGGTTATTCAGCGCACCCAGCGGAGTACGGCGATTCCTCAAGCACATTACGACAGTCCTGTTTCCTTCGGTCCCGTCCATTGTCGTATCTGAGTTCGGATTTGCCGAGCCATTTGAGAACAACTGGAAGAACATCAACAGCATCCTGTGGGACATTCGACGGGCCGACTATTTCCAGCAGTACTTGGACAACATCCTGCTGAGCATTCACGAGGACAAGGTCAACGTGACGGGGGCGTGGGGATGGGCAATATTTGACAACTTTGAATGGAGCATTGGAAGCGGGGTGCGATTTGGGCTGCAGTATGTGAATTACACAAGCCTGGAGAGGACGCCCAAGGCGAGCATGTTCCAGTTCCTGGAGTGGTTTGAGGAGCACGAGGGAAGGGCGAATGCGACGATGGAGACGGTGTCGGTGTAGGAACGGGCGGATGGACGGCGGACGGTTGATTCAACTAGTGCTAAGCGGGCCTAGCGCAGCCAGCACCCATGTGACGACGGGCCTGCCCATGAGGGCCATGCCTGCACTGCGCAAAGCAGCTAGGCAATACAACGACATCACTCCTCGCCCTGCACCCTGCACCCTTCACCCCTCGCCCTTCACTCCTACCGCCCTTCACTTCTGCCAGCCTTCCCTTCTGCCATCCTTCGCTCGCCGTGCACAGCAGCCCTTCTTTCGCGTCGGTCTGACTGCTGGTGCCTGCCCGCGTTGACGCATGAAGGGTGACGCCGTCGGTCCTGGTACCGAGCCATAGCCAGCGCCTTTGCCCGACAACAACAGCCCGGCCGCCCGCACCTCAGCAGCCCCGGCCTCCCATGGTGCCGCCGTAGCCTGTAAACAACGACCAGCACCAAAACAAGCCGCCCCCCTTCCACAGGCACCAGGCCGCCATCGCCCACATACCCGCGCCAACTGCGGGTACGTCGAGGCCTACCGAAGTCCTGGCAAACGAAACAGACCAGACTACCCCCCCAATCGCCCCCGCCCGCCCACCCATTCCGACCTCCCAGCCTCCTCCTTCCCCGGTATTCTCTGCCCACCCCCCGCCCCAGCCCCAGCCTGCCGCCACCCTTCCTCAACGCCCAACCGCCGCCACGTCCGCCAACTCGCCCCATCACGCCCCAGACCGGAAGCGCAGACACAGCCTCTCCGATAGCGACGGACAAGCCGAAACTCCAGAGAGCCACTCCACTCCGGGTCGGCCCACCCGTCGCGAGTTGAAGCGCAGGCGCAGAACAGACGGGACAATGCGCCTTGACAACAACGACTCGTCCAAAGCAGCACCGTCCCCTTCACAAACCTATACCAACGGATCAGCAAAGACTTCAAATGGCGACTCGCACTCGCACTCGCACACGGAGAGCAACGGCTCCTACGCAAATGGGGGCTCGGTAACAAATGGAAATGCTGCCCCCACTACTTTCTACGGCCACGACAGAGAGGAGGTGACGCGGATCATGATCCAGAGCTTGACAGACTTGGGCTACCATGATGCTGCAGGCGCGTTGTGTAAAGAGAGTGGATTCCAGCTGGAAGGGCCGACAGTAGCTTCTTTTCGCTCTTCGGTTCTGAATGGAGACTGGGCCGAGGCTGAAGAGCTATTGTTTGGGTCAAACAGATGCCATGACGGCGGAATAGGCTTGAACGCGTCGTACGGGAAGTCGTGGTCAGAGTCGAGGTCAAGATCAAACTCGAGATCAAGGTCAAACTCGAGGTCAAGATCAAACTCAAGGTCAGGATCGGACTCGCAGCATTCAGAGGGCTTGACTCTGATCGAGGACGCCAGTCGAAATGAAATGTTGTTCTGGATGAGACAGCAAAAATACCTCGAACTGCTTGAGCGGAGGGAACTATCAAATGCCCTCACAGTACTTCGCCAGGAGCTCGCGCCACTCCACCAGGATGTTAGCAGATTGCACGCTCTTTCAAGGTAAATCAACTTCTATACGTACCGTGCAGCATTTACTAAATGGCTCCAGTCTTATGATGTGCCAGTCTGCCGAAGATCTCAGGCATCAAGCTCAATGGGATGGTGCGCGGGGCGAGTCACGCACACGACTACTCTCAGAGCTTTCCAGTAAGCACATCCACTAGCCTTTCTAATTCCATACTAATGTAACGAAGAATCAATATCGCCCAGTGTTATGATACCAGAACATCGCCTTTCTGTGCTTCTGAACGAAATTAAAGAAACCTGGATATCAAATTGCCTCTATCACAATACCGCCGCATCGCCCTCGCTATATCTTGATCACAATTGTGAAAGAGACGAATTTCCTACCAAAATAGTGCTTCAACTTTCAGACCACAAAGACGAGGTTTGGTTTGTGCAATACTCGAATGATGGGACAAAGCTGGCATCGGCTAGCAAGGACACAACAATAATCATCTACGATACAAGGGTATACCAGGTGCTGCATCACCTAGATGAGCATCAAGGGTCTGGGGTGACACATATGGCCTGGAGTCCTGATGATACCAAGATTATTACATGTAGTTCGCAACCTGAAAACTCTGCACGGATATGGGACGTCAAGGTATGTGAAAATGGCCGTTCATGATGACCTCGCACTGACCTTTCCAGTCTGGTGCGTGCATACAATATATCAGCGACTTTACCTACCCTTGCACAACAGCAGCATGGGCACCATCCGGAAAACTCGTCGTCATCGGCTCACAAGACGAAAAGTATGGGTGTGGTATCTGGGATCTTGATGGTAGACAGCTCCACAATTTCTGTGAAGATGGTTCGAAGATCCGCGCCAATGACCTTGCAATATCGCCAGACGGGCAACGATTAGTCGTCGTCTCAGAAAGCTCAATCACCGTTTGTGATCTGGCAAGCTATGAAAAGCTTGGCGAATGGCACCTCCCTGACGTCAAGCTAACAAGTGTTACCGTGAGCCAGGACTCACGGCATATGTTGATCAGCATGAACCCTGACAAGATCAAGCTCATGGAGATTGATACGGGTGAGGTGATACAAACGTTTGAAGCGCATCAACAGAAGCAATTCATCATTCGTTCTGCGTTTGGCGGTGCAGATGAGAACTTTGTAGTCAGTGGCAGCGAGGGTAGGTCCAGCTCAATCTCATCCTCGTGACCAGCTACTAACATGTGTGATCTAGACTCACGAATATACATCTGGCGCTCTAATGGACTCCTTATTGAAGCTCTTACCGGACACATGGGCTGCGTCAACAGCGTAGCATGGCATCCGAAAAACCCGGCTGTATTTGCGTCAGCCGGCGACGACCGCACGGTGAAAATATGGAAGCCGATTAGCGCATCGCCAATGATACAGCCGAGCAATGGGGTCGGACGATAGACTTGTCTGTGTAGAAAGTGCGGTGCACATCGGTTGCGGACACGAAGCGTGTTGTCTTGACGGGGTTGCATTGAGTCGGCGTCACGGGCACAGTTGTTTCTCTGGATTCATTACTCTTGGATGTCCGAATTAGCATTGATTGGAGTGCATTTTGTATTCAGCCTCTTTTATGGGGTTTGTTGTTTGGCGGTGCTACATTACATTACATATGTATCCCACAATCAATCCGTCTGCTAGAGATGGTGAACTATCTATTCGTTATGCTACCACGCCATTCCTTCCTTCGATATGCGCAGTCTAGAAAAGGCAGGCCCAAGGCTAATCTCCCGCCTCGGTCCTAATCAGGCCCAGTTCATATTGACCAGCCTTGGCAAGCGGAGTAAGTTTGTTTGGCAGAAACCTTGCATATTGATCGGCATGTCACGCATGCTGGCGATCCATGAACAACACGCAACTGCGCCTGCGCCTTCTACCAATGCAGAGTAGCACCCTGTGGAGGTTACACTGCATCCTGTGCCCGGCGGCAGGGCGGGTACCATGAGCACCCATATGCCCAGATGCTTTTCAATCGCGTGACAGGACGTCATGTTGCCGGATCCTGGCCTTAATATCTGGACCTCCTCCTCGGATTGAGGAATGGCACATTGCAACCATGCGGCGTCAGAATTGCGCCGGCACACAATGGCTCGCACTCCTCACACTCCATTCCCTCGCGCTCACACTAGCCGAGCCCTATCGCCCGTTCCCCTCCTGGAACGTCACTTCCTCTGCCAATGCTGGTAACGATGCGACGCGACTCTCCCTTCCTGGCATTGATATGTCGAAATGGTACCATCTCCGCGCATCCAAAGGCACTCTCATGAGCACTCTGATTGAGAATGGGGTTTATTCCGAGAGCAAGCTTTTCTATTCTAACAACCTGGAAAAGATAGACGCTGGACAGTTCCGGGTTCCATGGTACTATCGCTCGGAGTGTGCACTGGCGCCGTCGGGCAATGCTTCGTCTTTTTATACACTGCGGACGAATGGCATCAGCTCGCGTGCCGATATTTATCTCAATGGGCAGCTCGTGGCAGATAAGGATACACAGGCCGGTGCCTATGCGGGGTTGGAGTATAATGTGGGTGGGAAGTTACGCTTCAACGGGAGTAACGTGCTACTTGTCAAGGTGTATCCGACAGACTACAATCGCGACTTCGCGCTCGGCTTTGTAGACTGGAATCCGTATCCACCGGACAACGGAACTGGAATCTGGAGGGATGTCGAGCTAAAGAGAACGGGACAAGTTAGCTTGAGCGCCCCCCGAGTCACCACGACTCTGGACGGCGATATTACCATCTATGTCGATGTCCATAACCTCGCTGGCAACTCTTCAGCATCTGGATATCTCGATTGCTTTGTTTATGATCCCCAGGGCCAGCGAACTGGCGCGCCCAAGAATGGATTCGATATTGTGCCAGGAGGTCGAGCGAAACTGGATGTCAAAGCCAAAGTCAACAATCCTCAGATATGGTGGCCTCGGCAATGGGGAGAACAACCACTATACACTGTACAATGCAATGCTAGCGTGAGAAGTACAGGAGGTCTGTCAGACTCTGTTACCACCAAATTCGGCATCAGAACTGTGCGCAGTGTTTTGGACACCAAATACAACGACACGACATTCATTGTCAACGGCGAGCGCTTCCAAGTCCTCGGTGCAGGCTATACTTCCGACATGTTCCTCCGCTTTAACGAGGCCAAACTGCTCACTCAATTCCAGTATGTTCTGGACATGGGTCTCAACACGGTCCGTCTAGAAGGCAAGCAAGAACACCCACGGCTTTACTCTCTCGCGGACGAAATGGGAATCATGCTCCTCGCTGGCTGGGAATGCTGCGATAAATGGGAGGGCTGGACATACAACTCAGACGGCACAGGGGATAAGTGGAACGACGCAGATTATGCCATTGCAAATGCCTCGATGCGTCACGAAGCAGAACTAATGCAATCACATCCCAGCATGCTAGGTTTCCTCGTCGGCAGCGATTACTGGCCCAACGATCGCGCGAGCCAAATCTACGTCGACGCCCTAAATGCCTTCAACTGGAACATCCCCATCATCTCGTCCGCCAGTCAGCGCGGCGCCCCTGCAATCCTCGGAAACGGCGGCATGAAAATGGAAGGCCCATACGATTGGGTCCCACCAAACTACTGGTACGACGAGAAACAACGACTCGGCAGCGCAGGAGGCTTCGGCTCGGAACTAGGAGCAGGCGTAGGCACGCCCGAACTGGCCTCTCTCCAAAGATTCCTCTCGCCCTCAGACCTCGAAGATCTCTGGAAAGAGCCCAACAAGGGACTCTACCACATGAGCACCAACATCTCCTCTTTCTACACCCGCCAAATCTATAACGATGCCCTCTGGGCCCGATTCGGCGCGCCCACAAGCCTAGCGGATTACATCGCGAAGGCCCAAATGGCCGACTATGAAGCCACCAAAGCGCAATTCGAAGCCTTCGTCGCGCGCTGGAGCACCCGTGAAGCTCACCCCGCAACAGGCCTCATCTACTGGATGCTCAACAACGCGTGGCCTAGCCTGCACTGGAACCTCTTTGACTACTACCTCGCGCGCGCCGGCGCATACCACGGCGTCAAAGCCGCGCTGGGCCGCACCCAACACGTGCTGTACAACTACCGCGACGCCAGCGTCGCCCTGGTCGATCGCCGCATCGCCTCGTCACCCGGCGACGATGGGCGGACCGTCGACATCGAGTTGATACAGTCCGATGGCAGGCTCGTTGTGCGGCGCAGCGTCGATGTGCATGCGCAGCTAAACTCGGCACAAGTTGTAACGCGCGTGCCCGGCTTGGACACGAGGAATCGCACGGACGTGTTGTTGCTGCGGCTCTTGCTCAAGGACGCGGCGGAGCGTGTGCTGGCGCGGAACACGTATTGGATTGCGCCTGGCGTGGACGAAATGCACTGGGATAACTCGACGTGGTATCACACGCCTGTGACGCGGTATGCGGACTACAAGGGGTTGAATGGGTTGGCGCGGGCGGATGTTGGGGTCGAGGTCAAGGGGCGGATGGTAGTGCTGCGGAATAAGGGGAAGGTACCTGCTGTGTTTGTGAGGGTAAGGCTTGTGGATGGGAAGCGGGGGTTTGAGGAGCGTGTGGCGTGGAGCGAGAATTATGTGACGTTGTGGCCTGGGGAGGATCTGGGTGTTGAGATGGGGGGTGGGAGAGAAGGGGGGTATAGGGGGTGGACAGTGCAAGTTGAGGGGAAGAATGTGGAGAAGAAGAGTGTTGCGGTGGAGACATAGGCAGTCCCATCCTCCCATCCAAACCACATTCACTATTATCCATCTTTGCACTACGCCCTACAACTTCCATCCCCGCCGCCGCGCAAGCCCAATCTCCTGCCTAACCGCCAAATCCGCAATAATCTCCTCGCTCCCACCCCCAACAACCATCATCCTCAAATCCCGACTCATCTGCTCAATCACTGCTCCCGGTCCCCCCTTCTGGTATCCCGCGCCCCCAAACACCTGCTGCGCTTCTCGATTTGCGAGTTCGAGAATCCTGCCCCCGTGCACCTTGCTCAGCGCAATCTGGCCCGCAATCCCAGCGTCCTGCCAGCCGCGCGGCGACGCCTGGATGTGGAACGCCAGCTGCTCGAGCCAGGCCCAATGCGACTCGACGTAGCGCGCCAGCGTCGCGAACTTGTGCGCAATGATTTGATTCGCGAGGAGCGGCCTGCCAAACGCCTGCCGGTGCGAGGCATACGCCAGGGACTCGGAGAGACAGGTTCGGGCCTTGCGGTTGCAGGCAATGGCCATGAGGAAGCGCTCCTTGTTGAAGTTGGTCATGATGATGGGGAAGCCTGCGTTCTCGGTTCCCAGCAGGTTCTCCGTGGGCACGGAGACGTTGTCGAGCTCGACGAAGCTGGCGCCGCCGCCGTTTTGGCCGCTGTTGGGGATGCGGCGGTGGGTGAGGCCCGGCGAGGAGGTGGGGATGACGAGCACGGATATGCCGCCCATGCCGGGCCCGCCGGTGCGGACGGCGGTAGTCATGTGCGTGGCCCAGGGCATGCCTGTGATCCATTTCTTGTAGCCGTTGACAATGTAGTGTTTCCCGTCGGGCGTCTTTGTGGCCGTGGTTGCGATGTTGGCGACGTCCGACTGCCTCGAAAATTAGCTTGTACAAGTGTTTTCGAAGGAGAAAAACCAGACGTACACCACCGCTTGGCTCAGTAATGCCCAAGCAGAAGCTCGTCTCCCAGTTGAACAGTCCTGGCAGCCACTTCTGCTTCTGCTCCTCGGTCCCATGGTGCACAATTGGTGGTACACCGATGATACTTGCTCCAGCCAACGCCGTACCGACACCGCCCTCGATTCTGCTCCCTTCATCTGAAATGATCATCATATGGAAAACATACATTTCTCCCACTGGTATGCCTGCCGGGCCCGGCACATCCTTGGGCCGATATGGTTCTGGCACGTCTGCAAATGCAAAGCCTGTCTTTGCCCATTTCATGCGCTCTTCTGCTGGTACCTCGCCCTTCTCTTCCCATTCCAGCATGTTTGGCTTGATATTTTCATCGACGTAGGACCGGAGCGCATCGCGCAATCGCTTGTGAGAGTCGTTGTAATAAGGCGACGCAAGAGAGCCATACCACGAGGGTTCTGCCCAAGGACCAAGGTTGCCAAAAGGTTCCTTCTTTCGCGCTGACATTATGGAGGCAAGTAGCGCTTTGTTTTCTTTATTTGAAGCCCGCCTGTGTACGCCCTGGCCTGCGTGGGTAGACACATTTGTAATGGGTAAGATTGTGGTAAGACAGCTGAAGGATTCTGAGAGATGCCGCGGTCCGAGAGTCAGCGCGGGGTTGTCGCGTTCCTGAGCTTGTGCTAGAGAGCTAGTCTACTTGCGTATTCATCCACCAAAGATTCTTAGCTATCACTGCTACACTGATTAGGTATTGACTGAGAGGATCACCTTGGTTTGGCTGCCGGGTCAAGCACAGATGTGTTGAAAAGGCGAGGATAGTAGTAGGAACGATAGTGGAGCTTCAAAGTAGCAATTCTCATGTCATGGCATTACTAACTACAAAAAAGGTTATCTTTGCTCCTGATATGTCTTTGCTTGGCGCATCTGTCCTTCCTCGTAGGGGCGACACGCTTATCGGGTAGTGTATCCACCGTCGATGACGAGATCAGAGCCCTGCACGCGTTAGCTGGATTTCCCTCTCCTATCTCGAGCAACTCACAGTGCAGTAAGAAGAAGCGTCAGAAGCAAAGTACAAGAAAGCGCCCTTTAGCTCGGTGGCCTTAGCATCACGGCCCATGGGAATCATAGAGTGCCATAGCTTCTGGATGTCCTGGGGAACGAAGTCAGAGAGACCAGTGTCAATGTATCCAGGAGAAATGGAGTTGACACGAGCAAAGTCCCTCCACTCATTGGCAAGCGACCTAGCCAAGTGAATGCAGCCAGCCTTGGCGACGTTGTATGAAGTCTGCTCCTGAGGGAAGTTCGCAACGTGGCCGGACATGGAGGCGGTGATGACCAAAGAACCGGTCTTGCGCTCGCGGAAGTGGAGACCCACGGCACGCGCGCAGTTGAAGGTACCGGTAAGATCGGTCTCGATGACCTCGTTCCATTGCTCGACGGTGGCATCAAGGATACCATTGTCAGCAGTCTTGCCTGCGTTGGCAATCATGACATCGACCTTGCCAAAGTCGGCGACAACATCCTTGATGAGCTGTTCACACGACGCGTAGTCGCCAACTTGGCACTTGTAAGCCTTGACCTTGACGCCATACTTCTCGCTCATCTCCTTTGCGTTCTTCTCAGCTCCTGACGCGCGCGAGTTGTAGGTGATGGCAAGGTCAGCTCCAAACTCGGCACATCCGCGAGCAGCTTCAGTGCCAATACCCGTAGGGCCCGAAGCGCCGGTGACGATGACGACCTTGCCCTTAAGGCTGAAAAGGTCTTTGAGCTCAGTTGCTTTAGGAACGGGGGCCATTGTGATGGTATGTAGAGGGTATGGAGAGGAAGTTATGGGCGAAGTACAATTAAACTCAAAGAGAAGAATGAAATGGGATAGATGGGGAGCTGAAGCAGAGGGGGAAAGAGGGGTTCAAGTACTCTTTGGCAGAAAAAGATTGCGACTTGACGGATACTTGGGGTTAGTGAGGGGCGCCCAGTTTGGCTCTTCGTTATGGATTCCAGCGTCATGCATCGCCATCTGATGGGCCAATGGTCGGGAAGAACAGGCTTACCAAAGCCGCTCCATCTGCATTGCTAGTCTGTGAACGGGGGGGTGTTGTTAGTGGATCTAGAGGTGTGGCCGGCCGGAGCTGGCGACGTTTAGTTGAGCCAGCGTGGGGCATTGATTGAAGAGCTGGGAGCTTGGGCCTCTTGCATCCCATATCTTTGGTTCTGACTCCTTTTTCCACGGCTTTCTTTTCCTCAACGCCTCCACGCGGCATTTTCTCCAAGTTGGGGGTTTCGCAAGATGCTTTCTGTAATGGAGATTGATATCGCTTGGGTAAATCTTACGTGAAGTTGCAAATTGCCTTGGAGGCTCAAACGCCTCCACGATCGTTTCCTATCTTGGATCCCGCAATGCAATGTCAGCGATTACTCCCATGACAAACTCGTTTGGTGCGACTATGTTCATACAGGCGTCCTTGGTGCTTTACTGGATTGGATTATTGGATTCCGCCTCCGTATGGCCCATCGCATCTCTCTTAGTACTGACTAATAGTGGACTAGTCGAGATCCATGGTTGATTCCTGGAGCCCCTCCGCTGCAAGTCTACAGCCATCATGTGGCATTGCAAATCCACATTTCATTGTTACTAAGCTCTTCAAAGATGAATCTGGTGGCGATTTTTTTCGGCCATGCTTGTGGGTCCAGCCAGGTTGGTGTTCACGGCCACTGGTGGTAGACCCTGCATCATACTGGGGCAGCAAAGGAGGGGACAGCTATAGCCCCGAGAATCTCAGCGCACACCATGAAGAGTGGAATTGATCATGCGCATCGACGCAGCTCGACGTGGCGCAGCTTGTGCCGTGTGTGGACAGTAAAACCAGCGCGTAAAGCGTGATGGCGACGGTCTGGATAGACAAAGGTGGGCCGCGACTCCACGCGGGGCTGGAGGCGTCTACGATGGTTTACTCAGTGTACGCAGGCTAGCCTACGGTTGCTGTGTAGGTTCGGGCGAGTAATGGTCAGTGGAGCTCCTGGCTAGGAGAAACACGAGGGATTTTTGTTCCTCCGAGCCGCGCAAGCACGTGACAGAATAGCAGCACAATTAAACACCTCAACCGCCCTCTATTCCGCTCGGCAGCCACGTATCCTCCAATATTGACGTCGCAGCGACCAACGTGAAAGTGCCGTAGGGCGGGACTGGCTAGGCGAGCCAGGATGGAAGGGGCTGCGCTGATACTGTCGCTTGATTCGTGCAACTCTCCAAGCTTAGCCTTGTCCACTCTCACCACCTTTGCTTTGGCTGAGGCCTACCATTCCCCAAGTCCAAGTCTCCCATAGAGCTCAGCACCCGTTCCCGAAGCTCCAATTTGATTGCCTCCCTCTTCTTCACTTAAATATCGCCCAGGAAGCCACTGCAATGGTGCAACACGGCCTGCTGCCAAAGCCTCTGCCTGCGGACCTGCTTGCCATCGGCCAGCTTGTCACACATCCTCTGCATCCCGAACAAGACGGCTTCTACTCGCAGCAGGCACACGAAGAAATCGACGACCTCAACGACTACCACATCCAGCTGCGCTACAAAGATGTCTTCTCGGTCGACGCCGAGGGCCGCTTCATCACAAACTATGGCGCCAAGTTCGATCTGGGGAGGATATTCAGACAGCCCAACCTGCTGACCGTCAAGGCCGAGCAGATGATTCAGCGCACAAGCCAGGCACCAGCACAGGCATTCCAGGCCGTCTGCAACGATCCGGAGGCCAGGGCATGGATCGCCGCCCAGATCAAGGCTGGCAAGCCGCTCTACATCGTCCTGGGCATCACTGAGCTCAAGAATGCCGCTTTCAAGCGTGCCAGGCTCCATGATGCTGGCGCATCAAACCGCCTCAACGAGACGCCCATAGAGAGAGATGCCAAGGTGCCCAGGCCCCTGCGTGGCCGGACAGATTCCAACCTGGGAGGAATAGGTGTTGAGCCTACTATCTCAGGCATCTTTGGTATGGACGTGCGACACGTTACGGCAAGGATTACTACCCCAGCCGAACCCCACAGTCTAGAGGATATAGGTTATCGTTGGACCTACTACGACATGCCAGACAGCCCCAACAAAGAACAGCTTATGGTTGGTCTGGGTGACCAACTCAAGGCCAATGAACTCCGCCTGATGCTCGACTTGAGTCAGGAAGACGTTCAAGGCAACCTCGATGTCATTAGCCAACTCAGTCTCGACGCTCTGAGCGCCGCTGCGAGTCCAATGCTGCGCCCTAGTTCGCCGGCCCTGAGAGGCCGCTCGCCTTCTCCACATCCCGCAATGCTACGCTCCTAAACCAAACCCAAATTGGATAGAGTAAATTTCAAAGTCCGAAAGTCTCCATCGCATGTGTTTCTACTCAGTATTATAGATTTGACAGCGTTCCGACAGCGACACTCTAACGGCCAAGAATTCCCTCTTACGAACAAAAAACCCTTTTATACCCTAAATATTGTTCAAATGCATGTCGTGTTCATTTTAAACTTCTCTGGTCACAAAGCAGCTACTGAATATACCACGCGACATATTACAATCCTTACCCAGCAATGGCCCCCCCTTCATGCGCCCCGCTGCGTTCGAGTTTGCCCAGGCCTCGCTGTCTCCTCTCCGAAGGTTCCATGCCAGCATCAATGCAATGCATGGTGCACCATTGGGGAAGCCCGAAGATCATTCGGTTGCGCAGTGATCTGCAGGGTGCAGGGGCATAATTTTCCGAAACCTATCTGACACCACATACCATGGTGTAAGTAACTGTCAGCATAAGAAGCCCGGGTATTCTTATGTGCCGCAACCAATGAGAACGCAAAATAATGCATATACCGCTCGTTCATGTAGGTAACAGAAAACTTGTTGTCGGGGAACGGGTTACCGCGCATGTAAGGCTTTATCCACCCAGCATGAATACATAGTCTTATTGATATATTTGCATATAATTTAACGGCGTGAATTTAACTAAATGGTGACTGTTGGCATAATGATAACCACACATTGCTCTTTCATCGCTTCGCTCGTCCCCACACCAGTGAACTATTGCCCTACACTCCTACAATATGCAGCGTAGACAAGTCGCTACCCTTACAGAGGATGACTCGCAAGCACCGATGCTCCTTGGCCTTGGCGGAAGTATCCTCGTACTTGCAGTCCTACTTCTGTGTGCGCGGCTCTGGTCCAGGGTCCGATCAGTCTCCAACTTGAAAGCGGATGACTGGACGGCCCTGGCTGCCACTGTATGTCAATCATCGCAAGACTCCGATACAACATATGAACAACTGACTAACTTGAGATACAGATACTAGCCATAACTCACTTTGCAATCCAATGCGCTGCGTGTTTTTATGGTTTCGGCCGGCGTACCCCATTTGTCTCACTCGCAAACCGCACCACCGGCCTCCGCCTTCTCTTCATCGCCCAAGTAATCTGGTACTGGTCCATAACCGCCGTCAAAGTCTCCGTCGCGCTTCTCCTCCTACGCCTCAAGCCCGGCCGGCGCTGGAAAATCCTCCTCTGCTCCATCATCGCTCTCCTTTTCCTAACTGGCATCACCCAAACCCTGTTCCAATTCCTCCAATGCCGGCCCTTCAGCGTATACTGGGACCGCACCCTACGTGACAAGGGCATTACCGTAAAATGTGTTCCCCGCGCCCTCATTGACGGCAACATTTACGCCAACAGCACCCTCAACGTCGCGACGGATTTCATCTTCTCCTGCATGCCCATCACCTTCATCCGCAAATTGCACCGCCCCCGCCGCGAAAAAATCTTCCTCTCCATACTCATGGGCCTGGGCCTATTCGCGTCGACCTTTGCCATCCTCCGCACCCTCACCCTGCGCAAATTTGGTGAGCCGGATTTCTACAGGAATAACGTCATGCTGGCGCTTTGGGCGACGCTGGAGCAGGAGGTTGCGCTTGTTGCCGCGACGATTCCTACGCTGAGGAGCTTCTTGCATAGGGCGTTGGTGCAGATTGGACTGTATTTTTACGACAAGGAGTCTGAGACGCAGATTCGGGGGAGGTTGGTGGAGTTGGGTTTTTTAGTGGATGGCGAGGAGGACGATATGGAGGTGTTGGTTTGGAAGGGTGAGAAGGGTGCCGGTGATGTTGCGACGATTGGGAGTCCGGTGAAAGCGAAGAAGAGGGAGTTTGAAGATAGTGCGGTCAGTAGTATGGTTAGTTCTGAGAAGGATATTGGGACGGTGAGGGAGGGGAGTGGGGGGTTGGAGAAATCATGAAGCGTGGTGGATGATTCTGCTGATTGTGATATCCTGGATAACTGAAACAACTATTCATGTACCATGCGAGACTGTGATTTTGAACGTGTTTTAAGATTTCAAAGTGAGATTTTAAAGGTTTTAGGCGCTCGTATAGACTTTAGTCGTTCAGTTATGACAGCGTCACTGCGGATATTAAATCTTCTTAATCTTGGAAGAATAATCAACTTTTCTCAAGCGCATGAAGTGCGCATTTCCAAGTCCTGTGATCCGTCGTTCGACCATTTGACGTACGCCATCCCCACTGGCAGGACGTCCTTGCGCTTAAGTCTTGCACACACAGCTTCTAAAACCTGGCCTCCTTCTCCAGTGGTCAAAAGCAAAGACTCAATGTAGCATTTCCTCTATTATTCGCCGCGTCTTTCATGACCTCAGTGTTCGAAGCCGACTCGAGTAGGTAGCTCACCATGGCTGGAAAATCCCTTTCGTCTCGTATATACATCATCCTCCAGAATGTTATAGATATCTAGAAAGAGATGGAAACAAAATTTTAGCCAAAGTGGTGTACGTTGGCCATTTGTCTCTCGAAGCCCACTGGCAAGCTCATCCACGATAGGAGAGTCGTGGATCATTTTTTTCCTTATGAGGAACTCTAGCGGAACACTCTTCATCACGTCTTTATCGTCCATAAACTTTTCGCGTGGCGTCTTCTTCGAGCGAAGAGTCGACCGATCACGAACACCTACAGAGACCGGGGTGAGTTCCGCTAGGTTCCCACTTCCAACGCCTTTCTTGATCAGAAAATCAGATACAAAATACCATTTGACTCCCGGATCGTGGAAATCAAAATTCATATCACCATCGGCAGGTTTGCCACGAAATTTGGATACACCAAAGAAGATCATGACTGCTAACTGTCTCATAGAGGTTGTGGAATATGTATCGTGCTATATCAACAGTCGTATTTGTTGCGATAGAAGCTGTCACAATATCATATCGACCCACTTTATAGCCCTTCCAGATATCAATTACATAAGAGCGAAGTTGTTCGAGATCTTCCATGAGGAAATAAGCAACTGTGACCTCCCGCCTGCGCTTCTCTGCTGGTTCAATTTCGCAGTATACTTTGGTTTCCGCTGGTGTCGGTATATCATCGGCGGTAACCGGAGAGTCTGCATCGTCTTCGAGTGTTTCCTCAACCTCCAGATTGGCAGCTTACATCGTTTGAATCTCTCCCGTAGATATGGGCACCTTTGTTTTTGGAATGAAATCCTTCCAGTAATTTGGGGTAAGGACCTTACGAACGGTTTCCGGGACACCGACGAGGAACGTATGGCCATCACCTGACGCCTGCTTCTCGGCATCCGCTGGAAGAAATGGTGTTATGGTGGGCGAGAACCATTCGCGGGCGGAGATCGCGCGATCAGGAATGGTGCTAAATTTACGAGGGACTTGTACTGGTGGGTCTACACTGACGACATATTCCGCTAGTACAACAAAGCCTCTGACGTTGATTATATAGGCGCATTGTTCGACTGGTAATCCTGCTGATTGTGCAAGTTTCGTTTTGGCTTTGCCTGTATCGGTGGTTGCTTTGAAGCCGTATCGATTCGCTGTATTCACAAGCCATGTTGCAATGTAAATAGTCCTCGGTCGATGGCTAGAATCTTATGTGCGGATATAGATCGATGTTCGGGTTGAGCAACGCGGATTTATAAAATTGAGGATACGAAGCCCAAACTATATAGTAAATCAGTTCTTGCCAGCAGCCTAGCCATATGCACGATAGTGAGTGATTGTAGCAATCACCTATTAATACCTACAACTCAAACTCATTTAGTGGCAGGATCTTTAACAAGCCTGACTGCGTTCATTGCGGATAGTGCCCCCAATTGCTTACATCCTATGGAGCATGGTCATCATCTGCGGTTGTGGATGTAACTTTCAAGCTTGCTTCCCTTTTCCCGTAAAATAGCTGGATATGCTAGTCACATTCCATCGTACAAGTTTGCTGGCCCCTGCTGGAATAGCGTATCTGGGTATGAGTGAAGATTGGGTCAAAGTCATCGCCAGTATTGATCCTTGGCGCCAATATTTCTCGCCCAGAGAACTCTCGTTTCTGGCGATACCCCATGGACCATTTGGAAAATGCCACAGATTCCAACGGCTTCCAAGGCCCGCAACCCCTCAATCCTTCTTGATACCCACAACCACAAGATTTCTCGGACTATATTTGTACTCGAAAACTGGCTCAACCCATGCATGCTCCACCTCCGCTTGCTCTTTCAACCATAGCCAGCGATCAGTGACAACTACTGCCTCTACGACACCAGCACTAAAAGCCATCAAGGCCCACATAACACTCAGTTCCTTTTTCCTTTCTGTATATCGAGCCTCGTAATCCCTGATATCCTCATCAGTCAAGCCATCCAACTTCTCTTTGATGAACACTGGATCGACCTCGCAAAAGCTATTCGAGCTCGTGAGTTTTCCAATAGCAGCACGCACATAGGACACGAAATCACTATATGCAAACTTGCGCAATGTGCCAATGGTAAGCGGTGTCGATGTACCGTCCGAAGAGAGCCCGGGACCTCGTCCATTAGGTGGAGTCCATGTGACGTGGGAGGTGTGTCCGTTCGCTGAAACAGCGCTGCCAACCATGCCCTCAGCATCCACAGGCGCAGAAACAATACCACGGTCGAGGAAGATGCGTTGTAGTAGAGCACGATAGAAGTGCCGCGTGAAGAAAAGTTCACTGTCATCATAACCCCAATTGAAGGGAGCTTGGACGGCCATCATACGTGCTGTGATATTCAAGCGCACGCCTTTGGGGTGCTCAGAATCTTCTGTACTGTTCTCAAACGGCGGTAAAGACTCGCGTGGAATTGGATAATTTGCGAGTTTTTCTGACATAGGGAAGCCATGCGGGTCGTACGCATTAGAAGTAGCGACTAGACGTGGATGATTTGGACGTAAGGTGGGAAGCTTATAGGTTGGCGGGCCTAGACGCTCAGTGACAAGGTTGTAGCAACAGCCCACCATGGCGACAGCAGCAATATGAGGGTTCAATAGGAGAGATCTGAGGCCATGATGGACAAGATTGCCGCATGAGTGAAGAGAGATTACCATGGCATTTACATCCTTGGTCTTTGACACAGCCTTTAAATCTGATGGCTCTTGTACTATTGCGGGAGTAGGCTTGAATTCTTCATCGTGGATATTGGAGCTATCAAGGACTTGGTCGATGACTGGTGTCAGGTCGCCATCCTTGATAATGTGTTCGACATATTGGACACTACCATGGCCTTCTGTGTAAATTTGTAGCGTTGTAGTATTTGTTGTCCTATTTTGTGCAGGTTGCACAGGTTTTGGTCCATCTACAGTAGGTATTGGTGGGGTTACAAGCATGCAATCATTATCGTTGCATTGTACTCTCGTCTCTGGTTGCGAGACGGAGGACGAGGAGCTGATCAATAATGTAGAGGTATTGCATTGATCCCTGGGTTTGAAATCATCGCCTTTATGTTCCGGGTTTTCTTTGGCTTCCATATTGACCGAAGTAGTTAAAGGGTGGGTTTCAGACTGTCCCGCCGTCTTCTTGCCTGATTTTGCGCGGTACTCCTTCTTATTCCTCATCACTACAGGTTTTGGGACAAGCTTAGCCAGTACGTCCATATTCTTAGCGCCTTCAATATTGTGCTGTTTGCTCTCAACAGCAACAATATGCTTGCTGTATGGTGGAGCAGCAAGGGCACGCCCAAGGTAGTTTTGTCCCGATCCGAAGTCGACCAGATGCGTAATCGGGCTTTTACCGGCTGTCGATATTTCAGAGGTCAGCTTGTTAATATAGCGTGCAAAGTTGTCGACTTCGTGCACTTTCTTGACTTTCATACCAAGAGCAATATGGCGAGGTAGTGTCGTCTTCTGGGGCTTGAGATCTGAATCTTGGAGAGGGAACTCGCGAGCTAGTAGATGTTTTCGTACAACTTTAATATAATTTAGTAGGTCTTCTGGCGGTGAAGGCCCGTTTCGCCAGACATTCCTAGGTTTGGCCTGGATGTCGAATTGCGTAAGATCTTCTCGCATGAAAAGGTCCAGCATATCCATGATATCCCGAGTCTTGAACCAATTTCTCCATGATTGTGGTAATACGGTAGAATACAGGTCAGGTAACCGCGTATAAAAGTCCAAGACGTGCACACCTCCACATAATGTCTGCAAGAGCGGAGATGAAGTGGTGAAATGCAGCAACGACTCAACGTAGTCATCCGTATTGGTGAATTCAGCCGGCAGTGGTAGAGAATTGTCAGGCCCCATTTTGATGGCTACCAACACCAATCCACTCCAGGAATGGCTTGACGGTGATCCAGAATTGGGCTGCTTGTTCCATCATGTTGGTGAGGAGTGGTGGATATTTTCCAGTCGGCTAGAATTTCTGGGGATGTGTGGGTCCGAGCGGCGGACACTTCTTAGGCAACTATTACCGGTTGCGCATCTCACACGTTGAGCTTGTGACGGAGGCATCAACAAGCCAGACTGCCTCACTCCTCTTTCCCTGACCCGAAATCTTGGGTGTCGCGTAATGCACAATGATGTCTTCACAGAATGACGAAGACCCCTTTCTGCAGGTACAGGCGTACGTCATGAGTCTATTCCTCAGCTCGGTAACCTTCACTAACAGCACATCAGCGACGTCCTCTCCGCCCTAAACACTGCACGGCCGTTATTTAAATCATATTTACGAATCCGCTCATCTGCTTCTTCCGCGAACAGCCCCGAGCTACGAGAAGCCCGAGCTGAGCTAGAACAAACACTCCAAGATTTGAGTCAAGACCTCGAAGATCTGGTGGAGAGTGTGAAGGCCGTCGAACATGACCCCTATCGTTTCGGGCTAGAGATCGATGAGGTTGAGCGCCGGAGGAGATTGGTAAAGGAAGTCGGTGATGAGATTGAGAACATGCGCAATGAGCTGCAACACACGATCCAAGAAGCAAAGAACAAAGGCAAAGGCGCTGCAAATGGCGACCTTCTTCCAGACCCAGATTCATTTGAGGATGAGGACAATTACGCCGCCTTTGAGCAGGAACAACAGCTCGAAATGATGAATCAACAGGACGAGGCGCTCGATGGTGTCTTTCGGACCGTTGGAAATCTTCGACAGCAAGCTGACGACATGGGGCGTGAGCTAGAAGAACAAGGCGAGATGCTGAACGAAGTCGACACAGTGGCAGATAGGGTTGGCGGCAAGCTGCAGACTGGCCTCAAAAAGGTTGGCTGGGTGATTAAGAAAAATGAAGGTAAAGTAACCATTGCTATATTAGAGTCTCTCTACTAATGCTGAGCTCATCAGATTCGTGGTCTAGTTGCTGCATAGCAGTGCTCATCTTCGTCTTGATTTTGCTCCTCGTCTTACTCCTTATTCTTTGAACGACAAATCGCTAAAGCAACTACATCAATGGCTATGTGTTCCGAGCTGTTTAGCTACTTGAGGCCCATTCTCGCAAAACTATAATTCGAATGAGGCAGCCTAGGACTATCGCTATGCGCCGGTGTACTCTGGTTCGGCATGCACGAGGTGACGACTGGCACCTGGCCATAGCGGTTCAACCGTGGTCGAATAATTCTTCCGTGCAATAACTGCACTCCAACGGCAATACGCATGACGCGTGTGGTCTGCACCCGGGTCAATTGGACTTCCGGGAAGTGAGCGGCTCTGCATTCATGCAACCAGTGGTACACCCTTGCCTCACGACATTATCGCCTGTACATTCATTGTGACCATTGTAAATTGTCCATGAGTAATCGCTCGATGGATATTGGGGGGTAGATTGGTTGCGCTGAAACAAACCTCGTAGATCTGGTCGTGCTCTTATTTACTTTATTAGTATTGTGGCGAGTGTGCAGTTGTGTTGTGCGTTCATCAACATGCTGCTAGCCGAGAGTCGCCGAACCAACCGCATTCTTCAACACCTTTTGTTGTACAAGACTCTTGAATTTCCCAATCTGGTAGAAGCTGTACTGATTAGACTTTGGGATGCATCTAATACCATCTCGGCCCGTTCAAGTGCTGAATGGTCGCTACCACTGTAACCCTGAGACACAGAAGGTCTGATCTGTTCAGGCTCAAATCTTACCGTCAATACCTTGACGGCTACTCACCGTCATATGCTACGTACAATTTTGTGCTCTCTCTTTCCTTTACTTGTAGCTGAACTTTGCAGCGTCACTATCATTAATCTGTTGTTCTTGCGATGCACAAACGACCATTATCTCTCCTTGTTGCATCCGACTATACTCCTTCGCTATCGCCGTTGTCCCATTCCAATCACAAAGTCAACAGACTGACCATCAGAGGTGACTGAATGGCCGGATCGACGAGGAATGGAGCTGAATTGTTTGGTATTAGAAACCAGAAAAAGCATGTTGCCATTAATATTAGTATCAAGATTCCACGTCGGAAACTTACTCTTATTACCATCACACTTCTACTCAATGTCCTACATTGGGGCTCCATTATTTGTATCTTCGTTACCATCTATCAGATCGCGTCGAGTCCGGACGACAGCACCAGTAGGCCATCAGAGATTCTAACCCTATTTTCTGTGAGCTTCGTGGCGCCAGTTATCCTTAGCACGACAAGAACTCACACATATAGGCACTTGCAACACTTCTGTACACTTATTTTCATACGATAATATCCCTCAAACAAAGAATATGGAAGCATCAACACAAGCATCCATCGGCGATCAAGAAGACATCGTATATTGCCATTCGTCTGGCCGTCTCACTCTGTGTCGTATGGCTCTTGACCTGTGGTTGGAACATGATCATCGTGGCTCGCCGCCCAGCGTGTCTAGCTGAGGGAGCAGGGCTTCAAGCTTGGGAGGTTGGGCCTATCTGTCGTGTCATGCGTGTGGGCATGACTTTCGCCATGGTCTCACTGTACGAACCTCGCGCTCTTTGTACTAGGTAATTCTAACTTTATACTCAGTGCTGCGTCGTGTATTTTGTTCGGAATCCTGGCTGTTGTCAGACGGCCATTTGAAGCACATCTGTATAAACATGGCTATCGACTACCAGATGATCCACATGCTGCACCTTCAGATTCACGAGAATCATCCCCCCCTCGATCTAGTTCTCAACCACTTGATAAGCGGCCTCATGAGGAACGAAAAGCTATCTCAACTCAAAGAATATCAGGAAATGGTTCAGTCTCGACCATAGAACTCAGTGATTCTTCATCCCCGCCCACCATTCATGCTCCATCACCGCAACGTTCTGGAGGATTCGGCATCTTCACATCACGTTTCACGCCACCACCCATTCCAGCAGCATACCTTACTCCACCACGGTCTTCTTCACTAGAGACGCTACCGTCAATATTCCAACCATCTATTTCACATCAGCCATTAACGCGACTACCACGCCTCTCTGGTCTCGTCTCCACATCCGGATTCGTCCCTTTGTCGATTGCGCCACAGTACGCTGCATCTACTTGGCGGGCAGTTCATCCCACCAGTCCCTCTCCAATGGGACCCGCATCACGGAGCCATTCTAACCTAGCCGATTCGAATATGCCTTATCGTGGCCGCTACTCACGCTCATCAGCGTCTCTTACAAGACCGCGCCGCCTCAGTACAGCAACACCAGCTGGCAGTGTAACTTGGAGCTCACGAAGTGGTTCCGATGGTGGCGAAGGACGAGGAACCCCCTCGTTAAGTGATGAAACTGGAGACCGAAGAGCATCGGCCAACGAGATTGCATTTGCTATCCTCAATGGAACGCCAATACCTGGTACAACCCGCCACAAAGGACATGGCAAACATCATAAACGGACGTCCAGCGCGCCGGATGCTACATGTGGGGCCCAGGAACCACCGCAGATGGACCGCATGGCCATTGGGTGGAAGCCAGAACTTGCAAGCCAAACACAGGAGATGGTAGAACAACACTCCTCAGAGAGCTTATCAGTGCCTATCCGGCTCGGTAAACTTGTCCGCTCATCCTCTGCCGAACTTTTGAGTCGCTTCAGCCCTGATAGCAGTCCTGACAACGATGAAAAGTCCCCTCGACATGAACTCGAACGCAACATTGATCTTCGGATGAGGGTGATGAAAGAACTCCCGTTTGGACGCGCGAGCACCATGCATCCTGCTGTCACCGGGACCACATCAGGTGATTCAGAAGTTGGAGCGATAATAGATGGCGAGCTCAAGGCTCCGAAGACACGAATTTTGCATTCTGAAGTTGGGAATAAGAGGCAGACGTATGATGAAGTGAAGAATAAGCCCTTGCCGAAGATTGCGGCGTTCTAAACATTGTTCGTTTGAACACATTGGTTGGTTTGAGTCGGCTATCAATGCATTCCGAATAGTACGTGCCGAACGGTATCCGTGGTATATCGAGCAAGATGAATTCCAAATCATCAATGGCTTAGAGGTAGAGATGGGTCCAGTTAGATGGCGGCGCAAAGCTGCGGTAATGGATACATCTGTCGCAATCGTCTGTAACTTTTGATTTATAATTTTATTGTTTTTCGTTAGCATGCATATCTTGAGCACTGAGGACGTTGATATACAGCCTACTCCTGTGCACAGTTGGTAACTTGGTACTAATTATGTAGGCAGTCTAGCGCACGAGCAGAAATGTGGCTGCCTCAAAGTCAGGGGTCGGCCCTGGAGGAAGGTGCCGTTGGTGCCGGCTGGCTGCAGAAGCCAATGGGGTAACCAGGGCTGGCTTTGTCTCGTCTCGGACCTGTCAACCTCAACTCCCACCTGCAATCCATGAACCCACGGCTGTTGGCATTGGCATCCTCCGGCAGCAAATAGGCACGAGGTTCCAAGGCTGCCTGCCTGCCTGCCACGCTGCTTAGCGGTGAATAGTGTGGCCAACACCAAGGCGACGCGCAATAGCACAACACCAAGACAGGTTTCTGCGCACTGGCCCCAGTTGCAGCAAATGTCTGGCAATCACAATGTCGCCAGTGATGGAATCGCAATCTGACGGCGATTGCTGCTCTTGACATCCTTGCTGTCTTATGGTTGGTTTCAATTGCACTCAGGCACCAAGCGCCGTCCGGTTTCGGATTGGTACACCTCCATGGCCGACCGCCTGGTTGCTCATAACATTCTGGCCTTGCACAAGAACCCACTTAACGAGG
This sequence comes from Ophiosphaerella herpotricha, assembly GCA_028458525.1. Classification (NCBI taxonomy): domain Eukaryota; kingdom Fungi; phylum Ascomycota; class Dothideomycetes; order Pleosporales; family Phaeosphaeriaceae; genus Ophiosphaerella; species Ophiosphaerella herpotricha. Next base: position 38,219 of record JALNQK010000058.1, read on the forward strand.
CTGTGTCGACAGCGGGAAGTCGAAACGCGCAATCCACGCTCAACTAAGGCCCTTATTAGAGCCACCCCTACCAATCAATGGAATGGTGCCCCTGACCAAGCCTGGGCGCGCATCTGAGGCGCCTCTCGCAATTCAGGAATCGGTGCTTGGCTGCTTGGCCCTCACATCCGCTCCGCGATTGCTGCTGCCGCCAACGCTCATCACTTGGCGCGGAGCAACGCCAGACAAACGATGAGGGTTGGCAGTTCCACATGTAGCTTTCGGGGGCTACCAAGAAATTAGTACTCGTGCTTCAAATACTTCGCTACCCGGATCCTGTTTCTCCTTCAATGCCTTCTGTTTGATCGTTGTCCACCCATTTTTACTTACCTGTCACTCGTTAGACACCCATTTGCGCGCTTTTATTCTTCTTTAATCACTCCTTCTTTCCTACAGTCAGTCATGAAGTCCTTCGCTGTTCTCGTCGCCCTCGGCGCTGCAATCGCCCCCGTATTCGCCCAAGGAAAGGGAAAGCTCCCTGCAATCACAGTCAAGGGTAATGCCTTCTTTGCCGGTGATAAACGATTTTACGTCCGAGGTGTTGCGTACCAGCCAGGTTCGTACTAGAATATTAGTCCAGCAAAAGTTGCCATTCGCTAACATATCCTTAGGCGGTGCTGCCGATGCCCAGGATCCTCTGCTCGATATTGAGAACTTGAAGCGTGATGTTGACAACTTCAAGAAGCTCGGGATCAACACCATCCGTATTTACACAATTGACAACTCGAAGAACCACGATGAGGGCATGAAGATGCTCGACGATGCCGGTATCTATCTAGCGCTTGATGCCAACACACCTAAGTACTCGCTCAACCGTGAAAACGCCGCGACCCTTCACCGGTCGTACAACGACGCATATCTCCAAAGTGTTTTCGCTACCGTTGATGCCTTTGCAGACTACAACAACCTGCTTCTCTTCTTCTCTGGAAACGAGGTCATCAATGATAAGAACAACACCAACGCGGCTCCCTACATCAAGGCTGTTACCCGTGACATGAAGCAGTACATCGCTAACCGCAAGGGACGCACAATTCCTGTTGGTTACTCTGCCGCTGATGTTGCTGAGAACATTGAGGCCCAGGCCCTCTACTTCAACTGCGGTTCAGATGACGCTCGCTCTGACTTCTTCGCTTTCAATGACTACTCATGGTGTGATCCATCCTCGTTCACCATCTCTGGATGGGACAAGAAGGTCGAGACCTACAAGGACTACAGCAAGCCCATCTTCCTCTCTGAGTTCGGTTGCATTACCAACACTCGTCAATGGGGTGAGATCGCTTCTCTCTACTCGACCAACATGACTGGTGTCTACTCAGGTGGTCTTGCCTACGAGTACACCGTCGAGCCTAACGGTTACGGAATTGTCGAGGTTGGCAGCGACGGCAAGATTACCCCCAACAAGGATTTCGATCGTCTCAAGGCGGCCCTTGAGAAGACCAAGAACCCTACTGGCAACGGTGGCTTCAGGGAGAACGGATCTGCTTCTAAGTGCCCGCCTGAGTCGAATGACTGGAAGGTCAAGGCTAACAGTGTCCCTGCCATGCCCAAGAACGCCCAGAAGTTCATGGCCAGCGGTGCTGGTTCCGGCCCAGGTCTTAAGGGTTCTGGTTCTCACTTTGCTGGTACCCCCAGCGATTCGACTGCTACCCCCGGCTCTGGCAACCCTACCCGCACTCCCGATGGTCAGGCTGCAGGCTCATCTAGCGGTACCGGTGCTGCTGCCAGCGTTGAGATCCCTGTGCGCTTCATGGGAATGATCGCAGCGAGCGTTCTCCTTGGCGTCGCGCTTGTAATTTAGAAGAACTCACTCGAATTAGGAGGGATGTATAGCTGAGTTGAGAGGAGTATTTCCGTAAGAAAATTAGAAGCCAAGATTTTACTTTCCTTTGTGGGTCTCTTGAGACGGAGTTATTACGTTACCATTGCCTGCGATGTTTTTGGCATATGCTGCCCAGGTCCATTTCTATACCAGTCATTGCAAGGCGTCACTTTCTTTCCTGCGTATGACTAGTAATATATCCTCCATGCCACAATATCTTTGCGTATCTTTCCACAACAACTTGATAGACGGGAGGTATGATGAATCGTGATGAGGCGAGCCATAGCATTCCGGGTTAGCGCCGTGTGTAACCCCGGATTGTTGGGTTCGTCACCAGTAACAAGTTTCCATGGGATTCTTTGCGCAAGAGACACCAACAGTTTGCTACTCTGGCCTGTATAACATCCAGGCTATTTTATTCCGTATTCGCTAGCTGTCTCCTCCCTTGTTCCTTCACTGACACCCGTGTTTCTATTGCCCAGTGCATCACGACTGCTACCCCGCTATGAATGAAGCCAATAAAGGCGAGGCAGCTCTTGCCGCAAGTCAGTACACTGAAGCTATTGAGCACTACACCAAGGCCATCGCCGTAAACTCGACCGCTGTGAAGTACTATATCAACCGCTCTATAGCTTACCAGCGCGCTCAAAACTACGCCGAAGCGCTATCTGATGCTGAAGTCGCTGTTGTGCTTGCTCACAAGCGTGGCACGCGCGAGCTCATAAAAGATGCGCAGTTCCGACGCGCCCTGGCTCTCTTCTTCCTTGAAAGGTACGCAGATGCCGAGTACGTTTTATCGATTGTAAAGGAGCTCGATCCTAAGGAGAAAACGCTACCTATCTGGGAGCTGAAGGTCGCGGCTAAGTTGAAGGAGCTACCAGCGGACGATGAGAAACGGAAGACCATAATTGAGAAGGTGCCCGACGTGGAGCTTCCAAGCGCGCCTGTGGCTCCAGCACCGAAGCCTACAGAGAGCAACACAGTCGATGAAACAAAAACGACAGAGATCCCAAAGCCTGTGATGCCTACCCCAGCAAACAAAATCAAGCACGACTGGTACCAAAGCGCGGACAGCGTGACTGTCAATATCCTTGCCAAAGGCGCGCCAAAAGATACTACAGTCGTGGAGTTTGAGAAGGACACTCTGTCAGTGTCCTTCCCAATCGCTGGCTCAACGTCCGACTTCCACTTCTCCGCCGATCCTCTCTATGCCTCGATCGATCCCACACAATCTAAGTTTCGGGTAACACCTAACAAGGTGGAAATCACACTCAGAAAGGCTGCGCCAGGTGTCAAGTGGCATAATCTCGAAGGAGACCGAGAAATCGAGACAACAGACGAGGTCAAGACCGCCATCCCGTCTCATATTCTCACAGGCAGGAGCGCACAAGAGTCAGCACCCGTATATCCAACATCGTCCAAATCCGGTGCCAAGAACTGGGACAAGCTAGCGACGGAAGATCTTGACGACAAGGACGAAGTGGAAGGTGATGAGACGTCGCACTTCTTCAAGAAGCTTTACAAAGATGCAACGCCTGAACAGCAACGGGCCATGATGAAAAGCTACCAGGAGAGTGGTGGCACAGTGCTAAGCACGGATTGGAGCAATGTCGGAAGCAAAACTGTGGTGCCCGAACCGCCGGAGGGCATGGAGGCTAAGAAGTATTGAGGATGGAGGGTAAGTGCGGATATTCCATTACACGATCCGGGCGTTCATATGTTCATACTTTGTTTACAGCATAGCGAGGTCCTTAAGGGTATACCAAAGCAAAAAGCAACCAGATAAATACTCTAAAATTATTGCCATGTGTCAGCAGTTTGCTGTCTTCAAAACAAGTCGCTAAGTCAATTGCAAGCTTCTTCTTGATTCTGGCGCAATCGACCAGACCAAAACCCTAACCCACCCGGACTTAACAAAGCTTATCGTCCGGCATTTGTCCTGTATTTGCACACAACGGCTCCTCCCAATCACGAGGACATACGCCCATTCAAGCTCGCAGTTGCGCAACCTTGCTTTTGAACCGGCCAATACTGAACTATCGCGGCTCTAGGTAGTATCTCCGAAGGTTAGCCAACAAGGTGTCTTTGTAATGAAATCTGCCGCGGGGCGAGATAGTGGGGCGTAAGTAATTCCCTTGTATGATGATATCTATAGCCTCGGACTAATACTACGGTCGTAATTAGCGGGTATGGCGGGGTGGGTTTGATTTCTGGAGGGGTACAAAAGTGAGGAGGTCCCACAATGTTGATTGATTCCCATCTGCAACCTTGTATTCCAAGCTGCTACTAGCAAGAAACATCTCCATTATCACACTCCAGCCCGCCTAGTAATATCCTTAGCAACTACCTCCACTATGACCAAAATCGTATTCGGCGGCGCGGGCCTCTCCGACTCAGCTTCCTCATTCAAAACGCATGAACTTCGTGAACAAGTACTTGACCTCCTCCTCGCCCAAGGCATCACGACCCTTGACTCAGCACGTCTTTATCCTGGCTCCGAGGTCGCCATCGGCGCTCTCTCCAAACGCACACAATTCGCTATCGATACCAAACTTGTCGGTGGCTTCATCCCCGGCGCCGTAACCAAGGAAGGCGTCATCAAAGATGCTCAAGACAGCCTTGATCGCGTCGGCATCAAGCAATTCGACGTCCTGTACATCCACGCCCCAGACACAACCGTACCCTTTGAAGAAACCCTCGCCGGCATCAATGAAGTCCACAAAAAAGGTATATTCCGCCGCTTCGGCCTGTCCAACTTCAGCACCGCCCAAGTTCAGGAGGTGCACGACATAGCAACCAAGAACGGATATGTACTTCCTACTGTATACCAAGGAAATTACAACCCCGTCGCGCGCCACCTTGAAACTCTCCTTTTCCCCACGCTCAAGAAGCTCGGCATCGCCTTCTACGCCTACTCGCCCCTTGCTGGCGGCTTTCTGACAAAGTCTGCCGCCGACCTGGACGCAGGCGCCGGCCGCTTCAACGAGCAGGCCATCGGCGGCCTCTACAGCAAGCTCTATGACTCCCCAACCATGCGCGAGGCGCTCATCACGTGGAACGAGATTGCGCAAAAGGAAGGCATCAGCAAGGCGGAGCTGGCGTATCGGTGGGTTGCGCACCATTCACCATTGACGGTCGAGTTTGTGTCTGGCGAGGAGAACGGGCTGATTATTGGCGCGAGCAAGGTGGAGCAGGTTGAGCAGACGGCCAAAGGGTTGAAGAAGGGCCAGTTGAGTGCCGAGGCGGTGGGCAAGATTGACGAGATTTGGGAGAAGGTGAAGGAGGTTGCGCCGGTGGATAATTTTAATCGGTTTAAGAAGGAGTAATTTGTGTGCACTTGGTAGAGTGTAATTTTATTGTCTTTGTTTTATTACTTTTTGCATACCCGCGGGAGCTAGATAGTAACATGAATGCACCACGTAACCTGATGTTGGTCTTGAAAGACCTCGATGACTACGTATTATACTCTATCTATCTATCTAGCTAGCTAGAATATTTCAAGATCACGCCCTATTCTATGCCCTTCTCTTATTGTTGGAGAATAATAGGTAAAACAGAATGTAATTAATTATTTTCTTGATCTATATTTGAAGTATTCGGTTTGGATTGCGAGATGTGTAATCATGATCGAAGACCCTCTCACTTCAAGCTACATATTGCTGCAAGATCGTTATGGTTGGCTGGTTTTTTCACTCCCTATGCCATTTCATGAATATCATGACCTTATCTTTACTTCCCCAATCCCTGAATGTGATAGGATAGTAGTATAGGTTTGGTAGTATTGCTTGATAGGTGTGGAAGGAGGAATAGAATGGTATAGAGAGTTGTGTACAAAATTCTACAAAGTACTTTAAACAGTCATGTTTGAGAGGCACATTCTGCGTGATTGTGCTTGTTTTCAATCAGAAATTCAAGCACCAAAGGCCATCTCATTGCATTATTTCCAACCAAATGCCTAGTAAGAAGACGTCTTTGTTTTCAAAATCTGTTTCGTGAATGGATATGGATCAATTCAGCTCAGGTCTTTTGCTACTTTCGCCTCCTCGCCCTCCACCTCCACGAGCAAATACTTGACCCGGTACAGCCGCAGTAGACCCACCACGTAGTCCATGATTTGCACCCCGCCCACGAGACGCATTATAATGACCTCTACCAGCTCCTCGCTGCCCACGATACCCGCCAAACTGTCCTGGCACCGGTCCTTGCTCACGTCTCCAATGCCTCTGGAACGCCGCCCTTCCCACAGCATGCTGCATAGCTTCCATCGACCTGACTGTCAACGGTCCTGACTTGCCTTCTCTTACTAAGATCACCGCGCGATTTGGCCTTTTCTCCTTCTTCATAATCCCTTTTAACATTACCAACAATGCGACAAGTTTTTGCAGATTCTCTTGTTGAACGGTTTCCCATCTCTTAACACGCTGTGTTGCGTCTTCGTACCGAATCTTTTTGACCTCGCCCGTTTTCGGATTATATAGACCCGTGTAAAGGCGAGATGTACGGCCGAACCACAGCTGGTCTTGACACGCGACAGAACTGTGTTTTTCAGGGTTGTATGCCTGTGTTTTTAGTTCGACTATGTGCGCGGTTGGCACGACGTGGCCTTTCTGTAAAATGCGGAAGGGTGCTGAATGTCTGAATGTTGGCCTCTCTGCTAGTCCTCCACTGGTAGGTTGTGTGGAGGCTGAGGGAGGTTTGTCGACTACTGCGTCATCGTCGTATGCGTCGGCCTCGAAGCGCACAACGACGTTAAGAGGACCCATAGAATAGCGAATTGCGCGGTAATGGCTCGTTGCATCCTCCATGCCTTCAGCGGGATTCGTAAAGAATCGCTCGAAATTGCAACCATAGCTATTGCCGTCCGAGAATTTCCACCACTTCGATTCCTTGCGAACTATAACGAGGGTATCAAATACAGAATATAAGTCAAGACGGAAGGGTCCGTTGGCACGGCCTTGTACAAATTCCATTAGCACACGGAGGTTGTTGCGGTCGGCCAGCACGTCGATATTCATGAACTGATAGTCTGGGTTCATGATGCTTAGAGCCTGAAACATAGACTCATATGGCGATCGGGGCTGGCGGGCGTAATTGTAGTCAGCGTACTGAAACCCGCTATCTGGCTCAAGCGTGTATGGCAATGTTGGTGGTTGCCACTTTCCAGGCCCACCAGGAACAAAGATTGTATTCGTATCGTCGGTCGAGGCCTTCCAATTATAGGAACAAAGTAATTCGGGCTCTCGATCCCATGTTACATTCTGCTGAATGGGCGTGATGGAGATTGCTTCTAGAGTTTGAAGCACATCACCAGCATCTCTGGCAATAACACGATCAAAGCGTGCTTTCTTCTTCATTTGTTTGGCCGTCCACATTGGCGGGGTAGATGTGTCGTCTTCTGAAATTTCAGCTTCCAATGTCACGTTCTCTTGGATCACAGGCTCCTCCAATGAGGCTCCAATAATACTACTGCTGCTGTTACTTTGAAGCTGTTCCCAGTTCGAGCCTCGCAAGGCAAGTGCAATCTTCGTCTCGAAAGATATCGAGTTGGTAGTACCAGTTTCGATTCGATCAACAGGGATGTGAGGAGTGGTTTGTTCATGGTAAGCAGTCTGGGAAGTCGCATCTATGAGCGCTGTCTGAGTAGATAGTCTGCCTCGTGGTCTGCGATTCCCCCGAGATCGCGTTCTAGGGTGATATCGTCCCCTGGTAGAGGTATTCTCTCCGGGAACTTTATTTGGGAATGAGTGTGAATATCATTAAAAGATTATGCCGCCACTTACCATTCATACTGGCCCAAATCGCTTGTGGCCTTCTAAACAGCACGATTCGAATTATTCTTGATAATAATATTCCTGGGTGATGAATACTGAATGGAGAACGCAACGGGGTTGCTACTACAAGGTAGTTGTTTGGGCCGCGTCAGTTGCAGCTACAACAGGGCGTTCAGGATTTGAACAAATGTCCGTTGTTGGCCTTCCTTTGTCTGGTTAGGAAGGGCTATTGAAGCAGCGCAAGCCAATAAAAATAAACAAAGTGGTAATGTAAGCACTAAAGCAAAATATCGCGACAGTCGGGAAGTGCGTTGAGGGTGCGAGGAAGCGCGTGAGAGGTGGCGCAACAAAAGAGTTGGGAGGTTAGCTCCTTGGTCAACCGCGTCGGCTTATCCTCCCGAGTTCAGGCATCGAATAAGGTCTGATACTGAGTACCTTTCCAAGGCTGATAATTATAAACACTAAGATGTATGATTTTTGGTACTGTGTTTGACAGGCAAGTGGTCGCCAATTGGCTACGAGATGAGCATTCTCGCTCAAAATTAAACGATGCTAACCCTAATTTGGTAAAGCGCATTTACAGCACCTTTCAACTGGATGTCACGGGCCAGTAGGACGATCTCTTTTACAGCTGATTGAGTCATACTCTAGATGTGCGTTGGCGCTCCTCGGCGTCCATGTTCTGTCTCCCCTCCAAGCTAATTTCTATATACTCAATTCTCATGCTCAATCAACATGACCTGGCACCAGCGTACAGAGAACCCAGTTCCGGTTCCTCTACATATTTGTCGCTAAAACAGAGATGTCCAATCATGTCCGGCTCTCCTCGGATTGTAACACCCCATCAAAGCGGCCGTTGAACCATGTCATCTTCTAATTTTACACCGGCTCCGTCTTGATAATTGAAGTGACAAGCTGCACTGATGACCGCGCTGTTTGTACCTCCGGCAGGTAAACCTATGGCGTAAATGCGAAATCCAGCAATATACCTATATATAACCACTAGTGACACCAAGAAGACTAGGCTTGTGAGGAGTGCCATATCAGAATAGCCGATTCCGGTGAAAACGTTGTCATTGAGATATAAATAGTCGACTTTTACTTTCGCGCTTGCTCTTGCAAGTCAAGCCTCCCGACGCCCTTGACTTCTGACCATTGCCCACCGCTCCCGTAGAATTCAACTGTCGACGGCTGTCCATCCTTATAGAAGGCAATTCGAGTAAGAAATATCGACTGTGACACGAACCAATGTAATAGAGCGCTTACAAACAAAAGTGGCATGCTCCACGTGTAAGGCAGCTACAGGAAATAGGTAGAGCGTTGACCAGGCTTTGGAATAGTGACTGTATTTGAATTAGCTTGAGTGTTGTATCAGTCGAGATATAGGGGTATAGGGACGACCGTCCATACCACGTAGCGGGGCGCGTTTCCAAGCGTATTGCGACCTTTCCCGGCCGTTTAGCATAGCAATAAATGATGCATTGTAGAGCAGATAGAGGACAGAAATTATGACTTGAGGAGAATTGACAACGAGAATATATGGGAGAATGAATTCTCTGACAGAGGTAAGCTCGAGACTCATGAAGTGATCAGTCGAAATCCGCCCAAATTGATTTTATGTCTTCTCCACGGGCATTCTTCGCTCTAGCTGTGACATAATTACAAGTATGGAAGCAGGAACGATTGCTACGAGTGCACTAGATTTATTAGTTGTATAACAAGTACCTGACTATATTTACCAAATACTTGAAACAAGCCATCGATTTGGACTACATGCCGTGTGCCAATACGGCTGGTAAATTGTTTTCCAGCGTTGATGTGGACAGGCTTTGCGTTTATGCCAATTATTATAGACGCTGGAATTGGAGAGAAGGCAACAATCTTGTGTAGTGGGATCAGGCCTCAAGAGGAATGACTGAATTGCGTCACCTATTGTGACGATCGTTTCGCCATCGAGGCGCTTTAAGATGTAGGTGATAGTAATAAGTTTGATAGCGTTGGCCGCGATAACAATAGCCATGATCGTAAGACTAAATTGCACTTGGCATCGAGGCTGAATCGTTTCGCTCATAAAATCTATTGTACTCTAGTAATATTGCTTCATCAGTTGACCGAGGCTTTGTGACTCTAATCCTGCCGGCGAATCTCCGAATTAACTTCAGAAATAAACACGCACATGCATAATCTGTCCTCATGTCAAACCTGGTGAAACCCGTTTGTGTGGCGTGGAGTGATGACGGTCCCCGGCCTGATCCGTAGTTGGAGAAAAGATCTGCAGAATAGCATTTTTTGCACTCTTTTCCCGTTATGTTTGACAGGGGAAAGCGATACAGAGAAGTGCGGTTTTCTAGCCCTCCAGCTTCGTTCGTAATCGAGTCGAACGACACTACATTAGCCGATATTGTTCCAAATATCAAAGAGTTATGCCTAGAGGAATTAGGCAATGGACACATCTTTCCCTCGTCTGGTGATCAGCTTACACAAAATGGAGAGGGATACTACTGGGGCAGGGCAAAGTCCATAGCAACGCTCTAGAGCGCGCGATGTAGACCAGGTTCCCGAGACTTGGAATACCGATATCCAGCGATCTCGCCCGCGCATGTGCAGCATCGATTTCCCGGCGCGTAGGAGCAACAAGGCGCTGCATACAAAAATTGGACGCACCCAATAATAGGCTGCTCAGGAGATTGATGAAGAGATTAGCAATCGTAATTTGCCAAGCTGCCACCGCGCAGTCGCCCGTAAAGGCGGTTGCTATACCTCCTGAAGGTTTCCACGCTGCTCCTGCGGTAATAGCGAGTAGTATGTTGACCGCTAGGACTGTAGCACAAGTGATACTGCACAACAAGGCTCCGCCTCGCCAACCGGAGAAGCGAGCTGGAGTTTTCCATGTTCTAAGCCAAAAGGAAAACGTAAACCTAGTAGATTCGTATGCGATTGGTTTTTCCGACTAAAGCGGTTGATATTTGAGAGTCTGGCGACTCGTAGATATCATATGTACCGTTGTTGTTTGCGTTACAACGTGGGTAGTGATAGAGTAAGACGTGACAAGGCCACCCACCATCTTCTTTTATAGATAGCAAACCACAGGTCACAGGATCAGACATATGTGGGAATCTGTATATGACACGTAAGGACTAGAGAAGAACGTTGTGGTCAAATGGATAATAACTGGTTGAAAGTTCCGTGTAAAGTCTTCGCCCAGGGTGAGATAAAAACAAGGACCGAGTGGTATTTTGGACTCCAACGCCATGAACGTCACTGAGCCAATCGCTACTGAATGAAACATCAGGAATAGTTGGTAACCCTTATTGATAATATATTGGTCGTCATCCAAGGCTGCATGCAAACTGATCAATCCAATCAATGGAGTTATCTTTGGCAAATGCGATATTGGACTTGTGTGATGATGGCTAGACTAAAGAATTACCTAAAGATGGTGAATTGAGTGTGAAGAGGAAAAATCAGACTTCGTCATTAGCAACTGTTGTAAGTCATAAGCCATAACTCATAAATCATTGAACACATATTGTATCAAACAACCTTACCAGCAAAGCATATTTGGTCACAGTAAGCCAAGACACCACCCAACCTTTTTTATCCTTCCCTATGGCTTGAGAAACATGTTGATCCAATGTACGACCGTGAACTACCTTAAACACATTTGTTCTCTCAATTTTTAAATAGCTCAGGTGCTATCAGGCCACGCTTACAGTAGCCTTTCCCTTATCGAGGCTTTGTGACGAAAGTAGCATTTCCCTTAGACGAGCCTCCGCTCTGGTCAGTTCCTGTTGGCTGGTTGGGGTGAGATCTTGCGGCCGAGGCCAGGGTAGCCAAGATGCTATCGAGGACAGTGTGCCTGGGCGTGATCTCGAGGCGGGTAGACTGACAGTCGAGAGTCCCCTTCGATGTGTAAAGTTCCGTTGTGGTGTAGCCGTGTATGACCGGATCCTCAAATCTCGACCGATATTATCTTTATGGTCATCTAGGCCTAGAGGTGTTTCTAGTGAGAGTTGCTTGGAGGCTGTTGGCGAAGCAACAAGGGTAATGGCTGGATGGCCTGATGATGAAGACGAGGTAGGCACAGCCCATGCCGGTCCTTGACGTTTGGCTTGGTCTTGTTCCGACCGACGACCGTCGTGGTCACGGAAGGTGTCACCGTCGATAGCCTTCCGCTTTCCACTACCGCCGCTGATTACGCTCTTCAAGCTGCCGTAGGCCGATTGGCTTCTCTTCTTGGTGGTGATTACTTTAGCCTCCTGGGCCAGCCGCTCGCTACTACTACTCGCTTCCGGCACAGCCATCAGCGCATTCTCTGCTGCCCACCCTTGGTTAATCCGTGATAACCGGCCTCTTCCAACAAGAGCACCCGTGCTTAAAGCCCAGCCAGGTCCAGCTCCAGTTATCTCGCCCTGAGGAGGCAAGTGTGCGTCATACTCGTCCGCTAGACTCATCCTGCTCCGTGCGCATATCTCGGCAATGGCATCGATGGCGTCTCTTATCTCGGGGTCTACAGCCCGGAGGATGGCAGAGAAGGAGAAGTCCTCTGCCGAAGGCAATTGCTCGCTTCTGCCCGCCAGGCTGGCCGTCAAGCCCGAGACAGGGGTGTGGCCATTCATGGCGAAGGACCGCGGTGTGTTGAAGCCTGAGCCCGGGCGTGAGGCGTGGCGCGATCCTGAGTACGTGCGTACTACCACAGGCTGGTTCGTGACGGTGGTGCGGCTTGATGTTGACTTCGCAGATTTGCTTTTGGCGGGCGACGAATGGAAAGCGGGGGCATTAAGGGCGCGCAGGGCAGCAGACTGCGTGGGGGGAAGCGTGTTGGTCAACGTGGTCGTCGCACTGGGCACTGAGCCTGTGCTTTCAGCGAGGTCAGACGGCCCCCCGTGTGTACTGGAGGGAGGCTCGTGGGCGATGATGCTGGGGATCGTGTTATCAGGTGAGCTTGTGTGAGCGTGGAGGGCCGAGCTGTTGGTGCCCCAGAGGGTAGAGAATACGCCCAGCGCAACCGACTGCCTAGTAGTTGTAGCAGGCGTCAGTGCTGGCGGGAGTGCTTCAGAGTCGGCGACGGTGGAGGCATGGTGGTTTGACGGAGGGACTGAAAAAAGCGACAGAGCTTGAGGTTGAGGGGGATGGCCAGGCGAGATTGGATTTGTTGCAGAGTAAGGCATTGCGTATTCTCTTTCGCTGGAGCTGCAGGTCAATGCATAGCCGCTATGCGACGCAGTCTGAGTTGTGGATGTCGGCTGCCGTGATCGAGAGGATGCGTTGTCGAACACGGGACGCGCTTGGCGCGATGCCTGTCCTACCAAAGGCCTGTTGTTTCCTCGCCCTTGATCAACCTTAGGCAGCCGACAGGCCAATGCCCAACAAGCCCACCAAACTTACACATCACGCAATGGAAAGGACTCGGCAATTGATTTTGTTTGGCTGTGTTCGATCTCGCTCTATCAATGTGCTGCCGACTCCAACTCCTCCATGTTGGTCGTATCCACCCTCACGGACCAGGATGTCAGAATAGCATCCCATCCTCCGAGCAAGTGCTGTTGATCGTGGGGCATATATCCTGCTCATATACCTTGCCTAATTCGGAACCCAGCCATGACACTAGTCCACTAGGTAGCTCGTCCAGTATCTGCATCTCTGCCTTGATATTGAGCATGAGCATGTACTGTAACTCTTGTCGCCAAACTTGCTCCAGGCCGTCTTCTGCACATATGTCCCATTCTAATGTCCGTACAGCTTTTGTACGATCGCGGGCTGTAAGCCTCATGAGACCTTCAAGCTCAAGCATCGCACTTGTGTCGGTGTTACTCTCGTGTACTTGACTCCGGCTGACGTGGCGACTCTTCAGACCAAGCCACTGGATATTTGGCAAGCTCAGGCCATTTTCTTCGTTCGGTGAAACATGTTCGTGGGCAAGACGATATGAGCCATACTTGTATGTAGATAGTATCGTAATCCCATCAGGATCGAGGTCAATAAGTGCATGCATTGGCACATGAGGCACTTGACCTGCAATGTATCGCAAGAACACTCTTGAGGAAATGTCGGGATAACCTTTGGCCTAGGAACTCTTTAATAGGGCACGAGAACTTGGGAGTTAAGTCTTACCGTCAACACCAACCCTTGTGAGCCCAGTGTTACCCATTGCGCAGAACTGAGCAAAGACCGAAAAGTTGCCTGAGCGGTTAGTGCGTGCAAATCCTGAGTCGTGAAACATCCAGACCTCTTTTTCAATCACAAGAACCCACTGGATCGATCTCAAATCTAGTGTATCATCGAGTCCAATTTTGGGAACGAGCATGCCCTTCCTGAGCGTCAGTCATATTCGACATCACGGCTCCAAAACCATACCTCCTGGTCCTTCAACCCATCGATCCGATAACCATCCTGGCGAGTTATGCTGAAATTGCCGGCCACTAAGCCCTTCGCTGCGGCGGCCTATATTATTGTTGTCAGATTCAGTATGTAACACAAAAACGATTCGTACTAAGTTTAACTGAGACCGCGAAACTCCTAGGGTGCATGCGAGGTCATCGACGTATCGATCAACTATAGACTGCTTGACGAATAGATCTGGATGCCGATAGTACAGGTCCCTGCGACCAGTCAAATCTCATACACACGCAAATGAGCACTATCACGTACCGTTTAGTCGAAATAGTATTTTCAACAAGCCCATTATATACGAGTTCCAGTATTCGCAATAACACAGCTGCTTAATTCTAAGTAAACTTCCTATGTGAATACATGAAAACTCAACTGAAATTCCATGCTTCTTGCGCAGTAGCTCCTGGAAAATTGATGTTGCGTTCTTTTGGCTCTGGGGTTTGCTTTTCTCTGTCAAGAGCATGTGGACGTCTTCTCGAAATGCCTGATCGGGATTTTAATGTGATGGTGAGCGCTTCGTGCTCTTCAAGTAAACCATCGACAATTCTTTCTAGCATGGCTTCAATCTGGCTAATTACCCAAGTTCTGTAATATATCAGCAAGCTGCCATATCTCTGAGTTTATATGCTACCTGTCTCGAGCTGGTTTCGTTGCGCAGGGTGTATCGTTCCCTGACCACAGCGAACCTGCCTGTCCTGAGTCAATGAGCTCTTCCATTTGTTCATCAGCAACTGCCGGTAATAGTAGCGGGCTAGCCTCCAGGTCCCATAAAACTATTTCATCCTCACAGTTAGAGTCGGCATCTTCGTCTCTTGCAGCATTTCCAAATTCATTTTGCGAAGGTGCAAGACCGAAGAGCATATCCTCATATTCCGCTTCCATGTTGATGCTTAGTTGTTGGGTCTCATCGACATTAATGCTTTCGAAATTAGAGAATTCGATGATCTGTAGACTTAATACAGCAGCTCTGGAGGATCAATATCAAGGATGGCACGTGTGTTGTTATTTGAAGACTGTTGAGCATAAAGTGGAAAGCACGACGCCCCGGGTAGTCAGACAGGCAGATAGGTAGATGGGCACACTGTGTGATTTGTAGGAAGAGCAACCACGATGAATGAATGTAATGCACCGCAAGTGAAGTTCGTCCGTATTGCCTCATTCTGAGAGGGTTACTCAAGGGTGAAAGTAAGTGTGATAAATTGGTATTGGGGAGGTCGCGAAAGCGCGCTTTCCCTAACTAGGCAACCAGTACATCAATCTCAGGCAAAGTGCCCCAAACGCATTTCCGCGCGCCAAGCCTGTTCGCGCTTCTACGCGCAACGCGTTCCTTCCCTAGTCGCGTCCCTCCATTACTGTACTTCTACATTGACGCAACTGCACTCACGACCACAATCCTCCCACTTGCCCTCAACGGAGCCTACATAATTGATCGTCACCGCAATAATGGAAGACCCAACGCCGTTAGTCTCCATTCCCCAAAAACGGTCACTTGACAACGAACCTGAGCCAACCGTCTCAACCCCCGTCAAGCCAATCCGATCGGAAGCCTCTACGCCTTTGTCTGTTCTATCTGTGCGAACTCCATCACCTATGAAGCTTACTACACCCACGACAGCTGCACCGAGCAGCAGTAGCAACCCTCCCCCTTCACAAACCACACTTGCCTCTTCTAACAATCAGCAACCTGCGAAGAGACGCAGGCTGACCGAGAAAGAGAAGGATGACCAGCGACTAGAGAAGGAAGCCAAAGCACAGGCTCGAGCGGAGAAGAAGGCACAGAAAGAAGCCGAGGACAAACTGAAAGCCGATCAGAAGCGCATGAAGGACGAGGAGAAACAAAAGAAGGTAGAAGAGCGAGAAGAAAAGCGTCGACAGAAAGAAGAGGAACAGCAACAGAAGGAGGAAGAGAAAGCAAAGAAGGAGCGGGTAAGCTTTCTCGCTTCCCCAGTACCTGGGATCAGAGCTAACAATACCTAGTCACAGATGAGGCTCAATGCTTTCTTCGTAAAGCCAAAGGATACGGGTGTCAGTCCTGGAAAGGTCTCGGTAGAGCCCACCCAGAACCCTGCACCACTATCATTATCATTTCTGCCGGACCTTGCTGAGACTATTACTAACCCTAACCCTCCCTCGCCGCAGAAAGCTATCGTCAAAAACGCCCAGTCCGACTATGAGTCGTATTTTCTTCCGTTCAATGTGCAGGCGCAGACCATACTCGCACCCCTAAATGCATTCATGGATGACCCGGCGAAGATGCAGGCCTCTCGTACACGACTCGACAGCCTCGTTGCACAAAAGGATGTCAATATGCAACCAATCACATTGCAGGATCTGAAATGCTCTCTCCCAGAATCGAACGGTCGAGGACTCGAGACATGTTCAGTTTCCGATATTGTTGAATGTGCCAATGGTTCATCCACTGAACCCATCAATCTGACTAATGACAGCTCCTCTAAACCTAAAAAGTCATTAGATATGCTCAAAGTGATACCTATGAAATACATACACTTTGGAGAGGATGTGAGACCACCGTACTATGGGACCTACACAAAGCCTTACACAAAAATGGAAGCATCTCGGCTTGCTCGCAATCCCCTATCACGGTCGCGACATGATACAAATTATGACTACGACTCTGAAGCTGAATGGGAAGAACCTGAAGAAGGTGAAGACCTTGACATTCCCGATGATGACTCTGAGATCGATGCAGATGAAGACATGGGCGACTTTCTGGATGATGAGGAAGATCCTCAGGTCAAGCGGCGTCTGATTAGTGGTGACCTACAGCCTATTAGCACTGGGTTATGCTGGCAAGATAATCATGGTGTATCCAGGCTCAACGATGGGTCAGGAGCTATTTGTACTGACTTCCGCGAGTTTTCCATGGGCTTTTTACTTCGTAAGCTTCATAGGCATCGTGCATTCGCACACAGCTAACAAGCAACAGAACCACAACCGCATTCAATTGATCCTTTCTCGACGGCATATTGGACACCTGAACCCTCAGCTACACCATTAACTTCTACAGCAACCAAGAATACTACCGCGAACGGCTCGATGAATCCACCCCGAGCGCCTCTTACACAACGAACCGGCCTGTTAAATACGATGAACACACCTCTAAAAGCGTCATCCAGTACTGCTCCTAAACTGCCAAAAGCGAAACGCTTGATCTCGCCCGAACAACTACCTGCCTTCAAAGCGGAGATTGAAGGCAAGGATCTGACGAAAATTGGGATGATAGAGGCCCTCAAAAAAGTGTTTCCCAAAGTACCAAAAGATGCCATCACCAATACACTTAGTATCGTAGCTGCAAGAGTCGGCCCCACAGAGAAAGAGAAGCGCTGGGTGCTGATCAACACTTGAGGAGCGAATGCCATCAGTCGAGCATGTGGGTTTGATGAATCCCCGAACCGCAGCGCAATACGATGCTTAATGTACGCCACGAACTCTTGCGCAGTGAAATAATGAGCATATCAGCATCACATTTTATGCCAAAGTGCGTGTAACAAAGAGACGCCTAAGTGTGCGATGGGCAGTTATGGACAGGCTTCTTCTGGCATCGCGTTGTGGCATTGTTTGATGTAGCATTTAGCACTCGGCGCTAAATGGGCATTAGGTGTCGTGTATATCATCCGAGGAAGGGACCGGGAAAAGGTGGCTTCATATGCATGGTATAAGGTATTCACAAGTGTGTGGGGTTTGGCTTTGTGCTGTCAGGCCCCATGTTTTATCTACGTGTATTTAATTTACAGATTCTACCCTGGTAAATTGCTCGTAGGTGAACGACAAGCGTGCTGAGAAATGACCCTTGTGATGTTGACTTTAGGCGTTGATGGCGTCAGGTACGAAAGGTACTTTTGTTCGTGCAATTATTTCTACTTAATTACTCCTAATCTCGGAGCCATATCGAATATTGATTAGTATTTCCACTATGTCAAGAAATGGGGTGATGTTAGAACCATGAAATCGCTATAAGTTTGCTAGCAAGTATTAAAACCAGTCCTCGAAATCATAATAGCAGCATGCACTACACAAGTACATGAACGGCACACCTCAGTAGGTGGCGTTATAGACTATTAACGCCAACTTACTAAGATAAAACTTGAGCAATAGAAGTCATAATACCCACTGCCTTTTGGCTCAGACTTTGTTCAAATTTCGATTGGGATTGGTGAATGAAAGGTGACTTACGCCGGGCATCAGGCCTGAATATGTTTGAGTTGCACAAAGCTGAAAGTTGCAGTTAAACAAGTCCTCCACCTTCAATTCCTTGTCCCTTATTTTATGTCTTATTCCAGACCTATCCATGCTCCCAGCACTTATAATTAATTTGGAAAACTCCCACTTCGACGCGTAACGAGACGCTAGTCGCACAACACCACTGCCCTGTATGTAAATCTGTGTATCTAGGTTGTACGTAGGTAGTACAACATGTGGGTTCACCTCGCATCCTTGTCAGCTATACCGTTAAATTCCCTGTACTACCTATTGGCGCATGAACGCCCTATGTAATATATATTTATCGAGCGCAAAGGCTAGCTTTCACAGGAATGTCTCGGTGGCGAAGCACCGATTACACAATTTTGCTATGTCATATCGAAGCAAGCCCCAGAAATTAGGCATACAAAAAATGACATAATCTTTGCATACATGGTATTTTTTTTTAGCGTAGTTGCCCTGCCTCAGCGGTTGGCACTTCGAAGGTTACAGTTGTATTAGCTTGGTTGGCTGTTGTGTTAAGCTGAGTTCGTATCAACATTAGAAGGCTGCAAGGCAAACATGTACATGATCAGTAGATCAAAACTGTTTACGGGGACTCACTCCTTAAAGAAATGGTTTGATGGCATCCTTGGGCATGAAACGTCGCAGCGTTTGAGGTCTCGACAATCCTCGGACACGGGCGCTAAGCGACACCACCTGGGCAGGCGTATCGAGGTCGTTGCAAAGCCTAATCTGACAAGGCTTCATCCAGGGCACCTGCATGCAGCAGCCACTCGCAATTTTTGTCAGATTGAACAAATGATAGCAGCATGCGTCAGAAGGATTTTCGCCCCCGACCACAACCGGCTCTCAGCCTTCTCTTCGTCAGCGTATTGATAATATGCAGGCTTCTTCGCAATTCTTGCATTCTCTTCCGAGGAAAACGTACTCACCAGAATGACGACCGGTAAGAATAGCGATGCAACACAAGACGAACAGTATCTTCTCGAACCAATTCGGCACCACTCCGATGGCACATCCAGAGACCGCTCAGCAGTATCAATAGCCTTGTCTGCACCCATTGCAGGCAAAGCGGCCTCGTGGCACAACCATGGCAAGACTGCTGCACGTTCATTTCTTCGTTCAGTTGGGTTAAAATCGTTGATATTCCCCAAGAGGTCTCACCAAGAAAGCGAGAAAATCGTCATCAGTGGTTCATGGTTGATCGCATTGACAAGAGTGGGCGTACATATGTTACCGATCTCAATTACCATGTTCTTGTTTCTCTTCAACGGCATCAACTTTCTAAATGGGCCAAAAGTTTCGAATCTAGGCTCGTTTTTCTTACAAGTTGCTGCTAAGTTCCACGTAAGCTAATCTTGAACAATTGATAGTCTCATGCGTTTCCTCTCGCTGAGTTGCCTAGGAATTAACCATCGTGGGGTCACTCACGGCTATTGCTCTTGACCTCGTCCGGTGTCATATTCTGGGCGACGGACTTAGTATTGGTCTCATCAGTTCTGGGCTCTCCATCAACAGCCCGAGCTGGCTCTGGACAATCGAATTTGCCGGAGGCTTTCAAGTTACTGAGGGCCTCAAGAAGGCGTGGTCAGCTCTGATTCACCCGACCCTCCCATCTCTCAAGGCTATCGGAGCTATATCACCTCTTTCAAAATTAGCACGCTCTAAGATTTTCCTTTTTATCACACTTGTACTCTTGACTACATTGGCGACAGTTGTTGGGCCTGCTTCGGCCCTTTTATTCATTCCGAACGACATGTGGGTTCCAGGACCAAAGACCGACTTTTATATCAAAGGAAGGGAAGATGCCCTCTGGCCAGCAACTCTTGGTGCAAATCATACGGGACCTGCGATGTGTACCACGGAATTAGCTAGAGGAGATAACGAAAATTGCTTGAATGGAGCGTGGAGAAAACTCTCGGGAGCTATTCAAAACATCAAACCGATAGCGCCCGGTTGGTCGCTGTATATCGCCGGGAAGCCACCAAGGATGATAGACGGAAAGAAGCCTGTTCCTGAAAGAAACTACACTTTTGGCGACTTTGACTCTTGGGGTATCACACCCAGCATTGCTGTTGCAACGCATATGGATTACATCTTCGAAGTCAGTAGAAATGCCTTCGCTTTGGCGACAGGACGAAACCGAAGACTGAGAGATTTTGGAGTGAATGGCCCTGGTGCTAGTGCGACGACCGCCGGCAGAATTCCAATTGTTAGGACAGTCTGTGGAGAAATTAAAAAAATTCAAGGTCCGCAAACTGCACTAAGCTTTCCTCAGATAGCTGAGGACAGGTACTGGAGATCTAAACCAGCCGACACAGGCCCTACAAAAGATATCAATATTTCTGAGCTTGATTTCAGGGGTTGGGATGGGCTCAAAATCGGAAACAAGACAGAGAGACAGGTCAGAGCGCACTGGCTTCCAATGCCTGAAGGCCTGAACGGGAGTAGCGCAATGATATACCTGTTGCAGAACGGCACTTCAAACTATCAGAGCGTCTGTGCTATAGATGCCCGGTGGTCCAAAGGCCAGACCTTGAGAAGCGCTACTTCAATGCTATTTGCTTGGAGTGCAGTTCCAGACTTCAACAGTCGTTTGAAGGGTGATGGAGGTGTCGAGCTTTCCCAAACAAACTTCTTCGATCCCCGCTATTATCCGAATTATGGGCGAAGTATCAGAATGGAACAAGAATGGTTGGATGCGTTGACACCACGAATGCCGGAAGCATCATCTCTGGGAAATGAGCTTGTGATGAATACATTCGAAGCGTTGGTCAATAATTCAAAGTTCAACGATCCCGGACTTTGGACAAATGATAAAACACTTATGTTGCTTGATTTAGAGTATGTTCGACTTTCTTTTAAGAATACCGAGAAGACGGTGGTCGACTAATGGGTTCGAACAGAAACTTTGTCACAGTATTCCTGTTAAACGCTTTGTCTCGCGTTGGATCAAGTCTCCAATTTCGAGGTCCAACTAGTACTGAGTTGGACCGTAGCCTCGAGGCCAATCCTATAGTAGACGATAGTTTCGTCAGTGGTAGTATGATTTATAATCGTCGCGATCCTTCTGAGCCCTACGTGCTTGGAACATATGAAGCGCACGAATACGGCACTGCATGGTCCCTGAAGGACACTGGCCAACGACTTGCTGTTGTTGTTCTATCAGTCCATATTTTTCTTGCCCTTTTGCATACTATGGTATTGCTTTTCGGAGTGGGGAGATCAAGTGAGGCCTGGGACTCAATCACTGAACTGATAATCTTGGCCTATAACTCTCGACCAAAGCCAGGCGCCTTTGAGAACTGCAGCAGTGGTATTGTGTATTCAAGAACACTAGAGAAGAAAATGAGAGTGGGTACACGGCTGAAAGACAATGGCAATGTTCAAGCTGAACTAGTTGTATGTGATCAAGAAGATGTGGCGGGGCATATTGTCGTTGACGAAGCGTATAGCTAAGTACTTCCAATGCTTATTTGTGTTTCTGGTATTTGAAAAGGCATCTAGAGCCAATCCTTGCACTTCAAGGTGAAAGTAGGTAAGGAATTTCAAGCCCAGGTCCTCCGGATTTACGCTCTGAGGTCAAGCTTAAGGCAAAAATGATTGTTGGGAGCAGAAAGCTTACAATTCTCTCGCAAGATTAGGATCTGACTGTTTTGGTGAAGTCGTTGCGGGATTGTTTGAGTTAAAGTCATACAACTGACATCATATGATACGGCCATTTTCGTTAGTATCGAAAGCCATAATACTAACCATTCTACGTGCTGTCCATACAAGCCGTGCGCGCAGCCAATCCTCGAGCCACCTCACCGGTACGCGTATGATTTAGCTTACAATAACTCTACTTCGAAGCCATAGTATTAGAGGCCATAGCAGGAATTATAGTGGCTGAATAAGTAGCTACAGCGCATAAGAAGGATTCTTGACCTCTGCCTTCAAATCCTCTAATTATCCGCTACACGAGAGCCCCATTACTGCTGAAGAAAGACGAAAGATACTTACGTCAATGGTATGCATAAATCATTCTGGTACTGTAAAGACTAATGTATGGTGCCGCACAATAAATGGGCTCGTGATTGGCAACCATCTAAAAGTAGGTAGCCCATCTCTAGGATCCGTGACCTTAGGTAGGCGTGGCCAAGAAAGCCAAGGGCTATGGCCACGCAACTCGCTGATAACTGTGACGATCATATCTGTATGAACATCGAACACCTTGCGTGAGATTTCAAGAAATCTATGACTGAGGTTGCACAAAGGCGGCCATTGCCCCACTTCATCTTCCACAAGCGGCCCCAAAAAGCAAAACTCCCGGCAGCTCATACCTAGCCCAGTCAGTCCCGGATCTGCAGGCGATCGGCCCGAATTCTTGGCAGTCTTCTGAAGTGCCCAAGACATGCCTACCAGCATTTCTAGTGTTTTTGAAATATCGATTATGGGGGAGTATTGTCCGTAGATAGGCTTGATCTGGTGTGGTGAGCGAGTTGCTGGCACTACCTAGTTCTTACCGCACACACATATGTGGCACGGACAACTCCGATGTGCTTTGTGAGCTTTGAGCTGACTTGAATCACAACACCTTGACGTCTATAAGCGAAACCAATGAAAATCTACGACCTACTGACAAGCGGCGCCCCAACGCGGGTGTCAGTGGCTTTGATCCATGCAGTATGTTGTCAGACCCGATTGACCAAGGCCTTGTGGCCCCATGCAGACGTGAGATTATGAACAAAAGCGTCGGTGCCGGCTCCTGTCGCTTGTTTCATCTTTATCGTGCTTTCGGTCATTTTGATGATGCGTTTGGCCATCTCGAGCGCCATATGGGCGTTAGCCACCACACAACAGGCCATACAGAATCCTATCAAAGATTTTTGTCGGCGCCATCAACAACAAACTTGTGTAATTGACTCAAAGTTCTATATTGACGGAGGGCTTGCATACTATGGCACTAGTATCAACAGTGATAGCCGACCGGAGGGAAGTATGTAACTCTGCAAGCTGGGCAGTTTTTTCACAAATACTGACCGACCATCGCAGATCCATGGCTGCTATGGTGAGACCTAAAAGACCTTGGCGAAGGAGTACCTCCTTTGTACAGCAATCTAACGAAAGTATATTTGATCTGAGCAAGCCTGGTGGCTGCGCTTGGGCGCAGACTGACTAGTAATAGGGTTCAGAAATTCCTACTGTGGGGTGTACTTTGGCCCGATCAAGCCAACAAAATGTTTTATCTTTTTGGCGGCGAATATAACAATGGAAGTGTGCCAGGGTCTACTGCTTTGCGGTACTATGACGCCTTATACAACAAATGGGACCGGACACTTCCTGGTGGCCCACAATCGTTGATCTCGTGACCCGCATATGGTGCCTCCACTGTCACCGATGAGGGGGTTGCATACTACTATGGTGGTTACCTAAGCAACAAGACAGTACCTGACTGGACCGGTAAATCCCTTATGCTGAATGGGTTGGTTTCATATGACATGAATACTAAAATTTGGTCGAATCGAACTGGTCATGAAGGGCGGCCTCGAGCAGAGGGTACACTTCAGTACATTTCAGCTTGAGACCGAAACATACTGATTTATTTTGGAGGTGTCGAAACATCGTCTACAGGTCCCCCGAATTATGTGGGTGCTAGATTAACAACGTAGACGGCCTACGTTGCTAACATTGATATAGATTAACATGACCGTAAATAGCCTTCGAGACATATTGTGGCGGATGACTGACCTTAATATTAGCAAATACTGGTATATGATATTGCTAACAGTAGATGGTATCCGCAAACTGCTACAGGAGGGACTGGACCAGGAGATGTCCCTCGCGCTAGACGAGGCTTCTGCTCGGGTGTGGTCTGGGCAAAGGACCATTCTTCATATAACATGTAAGGATTGCCCTATGCCTCGAAAGAAACCGGTGGAGCTAATCTCATAAGCTATATCTACGGGGGTATTGCCGAAGACGGAACAGCAGTTGGGGATGTTTACATCCTCTCCCTACCTTCTTTTAGGTGGATTCCAGTGAGCCTATTTGATAATATCACATTTGGAAGGATACTGATCTGCCATACAGTATTGAGAGGCTGAAAATAAGATCTGGCGTGGTGAAAAGGCGTGGGCATCATGTAAGGTGATTAATAGATCACAGATGATTATCACGGGTGGCTTTTTACACCAACTCTACAAGGTCGGATTGTGACGCACCAACAGCTGGCGGCCAACACAGTCTCTTACTTGGTCAAGAGAGTATAAAAAAGGGAGCGGTGTGGCGCAAACCCATTCCCGAAGTGGTGGAATATCGAGTGCCTATTAATCTCACAACAGTTATTGGTGGCGGGTGAGTCTTTCAGCTGACATTTATTATGCCTTATTGTACTGAATATTCTACAGAACTGATGGCAAGGCGACTGTAACTGCACCGGCAGCTGGTTGGCAAACGCGTGACGTCTCTGACGCCTTTCAAAGAAGCTACTCTGCTGTCTCGCGCCAAGCGACACGACCAATACCAGGCGCTTCTTCTACCCCAAGCAATACACCCTCTAAAGGCCGCGAAATTAATGGGGGTGCAGTAGCTGGTGGTGTTGGTTGTGTGGTTGCGCTAGCGGCTATTGTCCTCCTGGCATTTTTCTGCCTTCGCCGTCGAAAGGGAGCAGCACAGGTCGACGGTAGCGCATATCCAAATGCTGTGGCTGACGGTCGTACTCCAATGGTTGACAACACTTCTGTTGGACACTTCTCGATATCGCAAGCAAGTACGATGTACTCACCCAACATGCAAGCCTCTCCACAAGGCTTGCCCCGTCCTCATCCTGAGTTTCAAACCTCAGCATACCACGAATCGCCGGTGCATCATCAGCATTCCAGCTCATGGGGCCAGTCGAACGGCCTTGGGTTTGTGCCAATGCATGGAAATCGACAAACATATTATCCCCCGCCACAAGATGCATCGCACTCATCGCGTAGTGCGCACACAATAAGTGCCGAGTTACCTACTGCGCAGACTCCCGCGCATCCTGCTGAGCTTCCAGAAGTGAGACGCCCGATCCCAAAGCGCAATTTGCAGTAGCTTCCAACCCTATCATTTCTTTCTGCCAACCAATTTTTGACCCATCGTAGGGAAAACATTGCCCCGATGGCCGATGGGTCATTGTATTGTTCTCGAGCATCTTGTTAAGCTATCCTGAAATATAACCACAAGTATATTCAATATGTTGAATCACAGAACACTTCCTATTGTCTCAAAAACCGCTCGCAAATGAGGTTCTGCGGACCCTAGATTATAAAAAAACTTGCATTTTGACGCGCACAAAGCACAAAACAAGAGAAGAACATCTCAACAACACTCTGGCCTTGGACCAAATTGATTAACTATCACCATGCAAGGAGGTAAGGAGGAGAGCTTGAATGCAAGGGCTGAGACCACCCGTAAGTCACTTTGGTTCATATTGAGTTGTGTGGTATTGGATGTCACCCAAGGCACGAATAGTGCTGGCGACGCCTGCTGAACAAAAGGTGTCGACCAAGCATTCTGGGAACAAGACCTGGGCCGTTGTTCCCGAAAAGTTGTGGCAGGCGCCAATTCAATTGAGTTTCGTGTTGAGGATGCTTGCTCCGGGCGAACAAGTAACGTGGAGGTTAAGAATAGCGAAATGGCCTGTGCACGCGGGGCGCTAGGGTAGGCCGCCCGCCAATCGAGGACTTCATGTAGACGCCAACTATCTTTGGTGCGACCGCCTCTTCCTTTCGTCCAATCGTTGGCGACCTTTCCACAGCAAAAACTTATGTTCGGCAAGGAATTTCTTTCTTCCCCTTGCAACGCTCAGCTTCGAAGCGCTGACGCCTGTCCCTTCCAAGCAATGGTACAACCCCTCCACATCAGCACGCGCTCTGAAGCAGCAATTCTATCATTTGCGGCTCTATCCATCATCCGGGATGCAGGAACTGTGCTGTGAGGCGGTCTCTTAGGCCAAGCCAACATGCAAGAATAGCGCCGACTTCGTCTGACTGGTCACAAACCCACTGTCTCATATAAGCCCATCTAGGGTGCGACGTCCGGAGGCCTACATAGACACCACATCGCCTCCGTACCTTTGCGACATCTTAGGCATATTGTGGCCGCTGCTGTTCTTTCCACTAGCCTGGCCAGTGACCATTCTGTCTTTGCTTGACTTGACAACTTGCTGGTTCAAGTGTCTACTTACCACCAATATGGCCTCAGCTCTTTTCTATCTTTGCGCAACTGTGCTGTTCGCTCAGTCAATAGCTGCCTTCAACTGCTCGAAGAAGCCTGTCTACGTCGATATCCACAAGCGAGCAGTCCACGATTCTCCGGTTTTCCAATATGGATCTTTTATTGGCCTCGGAACGCCTGCACAGAATCAAAGTCTGTGGCCATCACTAGCGCAAAATCACACTTCCTTCGCATCACACACATATTGCAACGACAACAGTACTCTGAAAAACTGTGACAGGTCGACTGGGGGTTTCTTTAATATCCAAGATTCAACTTCGTAAGCACATCGAAATATTGTTATGAGATGCTTTGTTAACACATACCCTAGGTTTGTGCCTCAACCGAATTTCCAGTCACAAGATCGGGCAAGCAATAGTACCTTTTCAGGGTTTTTTGGTCAAGAGAGCCTTCGCTTATACACGCATTACTTTGAGACTGAAGGCGCCTCGCAAACCCTCCTCGAAAATTCGATCCTCGAAGTAGCCACCCAAGGATCTATAACGCCCGGTCGGATTGGAATGGGTTCATCGTCAACTGTACTGCGTGATCTAGCAGCAAAGGATATGATAGCTGGAAAAACTTATTCTCTTTACATTGGACAGGGCTTCGATCGTGCTGGAGGCGCTGTCAATGGCAGCAATGTCTTCGGAGGCTACGACTCTGGCCGGTTCACTGGTACTCCTCATAAGTACTCCATGAATATTGCCAATGTCAACGCGATGACTGTGCGCATTAAAGACATTTTCATCACTAACTCAAATGATAACTCCAACACGTCACTGTTTGACAACACTGTCTTCACAGATATGAAGTCGCGAGCAGCAGACTTCGAGGCGCAGATTACTACCGAACAATTCCCGATCTCTCTTCCATATCAAATCACGAAGAACTTCGTCTCTCGGCTGGGCGCGGAGAAAGACAATACCTGGGGCGATAACTCTCTGAAGCTCAAGAACCCGTTCAAGGGCTCTCTATCCATCGTTCTCGAAGACGGTTTCACAGTCACGCTTCCACCTGAGGTCCTCGTGAACGCGTCCAACATTACCCCTATACAGGATCGTACCGAAGACTCCAAGGCACCCTTCTATCTTGGTGCTGCGTTTCTTGGTCAGGTCTATCTCATGGCTGACTATGAGACTAACAACTTTTTTCTCGCCGAAGCTGTCCAGAAGAACAACATGGTCATGCCTGTTTCATTTTGCCCAAAATCCACACCTGAAGCCTATCAACGCCCGGCACAATCGCAATGGCAACGTCAAGGGCTAGTTGGTGCAGTACTTGGTGGCGTAATTGGAGGTATGGGAGCGTTAGCCGCTATCTATTGCTTATGGGTCACATGGTTGAGGAAAAAGGATGAGCGTAAACTAAAGAAAGAGTTGAAGAAAAATCAGAAGTCGAAGCTTGAACGGTTCGATATTGAAGAAGCACCAAGTTTTGATCCTCCGCCTTCGAAGCCCTCCAAGGCTTCTAATGCGTTTTTCTGGAAGAAGACCTAACGTAACAGTGAGCGGCGGCTTCTCTTTTGAGCCTAGAGCTCACTTATTTATACCCGCGAACGGCAATGCGTCGCTCACTTTATTGTACATATTTTCAATCACAA
Source organism: Ophiosphaerella herpotricha (assembly GCA_028458525.1). Classification (NCBI taxonomy): domain Eukaryota; kingdom Fungi; phylum Ascomycota; class Dothideomycetes; order Pleosporales; family Phaeosphaeriaceae; genus Ophiosphaerella; species Ophiosphaerella herpotricha. The sequence goes on from JALNQK010000058.1 coordinate 66,297, forward strand.
TCGGTTCCTTGCATTATTGACTGCCCCCTCTTGTGTCATTGGTTAGTGTGCCTGGCCCGCAAAAATTATCCCATCGTGCTCAATACCTCTCTCCGCTGTGAATAACATTGCCAAAGGCAATGTAAACACATTCTTTAAGGGTCTCGTTTATCTAGAACAAGGCCTTATTTCAAGCAAGCATCTCGATCTTATCGCTACAGGAACGACAACTGTTCCCAAAAGGAGTATTGAGACATGTCAACTCCAAGGCTTCTCGTACGACGCTAGACTCACAGCATCCATGTAGTACTGACACAAACGTGACTCAGATTGTGAAAAACTCTGGGGCGAAATATGTTTCCGCCGCAATGAAGCGCGGTGTATGACACACTACAAAAGAAACTTAATAGTCAACACCAACAGTGGTAAAAGCGGAGTCAGTACCCACACACAATAACAAAGGGTAGGGCTTGGGATGCTGATTCGGAAGACTAGGATTAACTTTTTTTCTGTTACTCTACTCATGTCATAATACAGGATTCTCTCCTAGGTCTTCTCGGCTTTCAATGGGTACATTCCAAAGGTACTCCTCGATCACAGCTCCGTTGGTTTTTCATCATATTTCGTTTACATTCCATAAATTTTCGCCTTGGCGACCACGAAAATACAACTAAACACAACGGAATGTATATTTACATGCATGTACCCCATGTTTCTCGATGGGCTTTCGAACTTTTTCGCACGGCACTTGTTTTACCATTCAATTTTTTTATTGTATTTTTTTGTCAGTCTAGGATGCAAGGTTCAGCGAAAGAGGAGGATAACAGCTTAGAGATATCACGTTGCTTTGTTTTGAGAGCAATCATTTCATCAGAACAACCGCAGCATCGCCCTGATAATCAACATCAAAGCAACCCGAGCGCCTCCCAAGTATTTGCTCACTTGACTTCGGGATATTTGCATCTGTACGCTCCACAATGAGCGCGCCACTGAACAGCATAGCTATCATGGCTATAGCTAGTGCTATCGGCGTTAGTTTTATGTGCATCATTGCTTTTGTAGTTCTGCTGGTCCGGGCCGTTTGAATTCATAAGCAACTTCTGGCTGACCTGGAACATCGAGGCGTATCGATTGCGCAAGCCCAAGATGAGGATCAAGATTTCGTGGCTAGGCCCCGCGCTGCTTTGAGGCGTAATACCGTCCTTCCATTCAATGCCAGCTCAGGATGGGGCCCTTTGGCCTCTGTAGAGACTTTGAAGGTAGGAAAAGCACCTGGCGCAATTGCACACTATGTCCCACCAAAACCCACTAAAGCCGTGAAGCGAGCTAGTCGCCTGTCATTGCCGTTTGATGCGAGACGCGAGTCTGGATACAACCTCCCAATGAAGAAGATACAAACTTCGAGACTTTCCACTGTGATGGAGGATTCAAAATTGTTGATATCAGCACCTAATCAGAGCGACTCTACTCTGAGTATATCAAAGCAATCTCTAGATTCAATGCACGAACAAGAAATCTCCACATCGACTTAACCATTACTTCAACATCATCTAGCTTCCCGAAACGCTACTCACGATCGGGGACTTGCAAATCAGAATTGCTCACCAGCGCATCCTTCATTCTTTCGGGTGGAAGCGAATAACCGACTTCAACGCGCAAAATCAGTCGCAGTTGTGCCATCAGCCTAGACCCCACGGCAACCGCTGCGTGCGGGATCAAACAGTCCATCCAGCTCTGTAACCAGAAATGCACTGGATGTGATTCTACCGCCTTTGCCATTTGATATTACTCATTACAAGAATGCAGCAAAGAGACAAAACCAGCTCAGCCGTATACCATTAAAGCTGTCAATATCGAGTACGGGTTCGATAGATATATCGATTCTTGCTAGTCGTTCTAGTACACTCGTTCCTTAAGCGGATGAGAGGCCACCACAAAAGATTATTAAGCTAAGGGGTAGGGGCTCAACAGCACCAGGCGCAAGGATTTTCAGAGATTCGATAGACCCCAGAGCAAAAGTCTTAAGCTCGCGATATTCCCCCAATAACGGTGCCATTGAAATCAACGCATCTTCACCAACAATACCTTACTCGTAAAATGAAGGGAAAAATAAATGCATAGATAGAATAAGCTCCAGGTCTCCAGGTATATTTGGGAAAGTACATTTCCTCCCTCCAAGCCTTATATCTTCGCCAGCAGTTAGTCCCCTAAAGGCGAGAAGCCTAGCGACCCCAAAACATAGGTCCAAGACTTTTGTTTCTTCGGAAGGAGCCCCCGAGAGATAATATGAGAGATTGCCTGGCATGAGAGGACTGGCTGGCCCAATCTCTTCGCTAAAACGACAGCACTCGCAAGCTTCTTCCCGGAGTAGTGATGGCAACCCATTTCAATGGGATCCGACACCGCCCTCGCCCAGTGGAAAGCCTTCCGCATTGAAAGGAAGCCCAAGTGTCCGTCAAGGCCATAGGCGAAAAAATACTGTACGTATCTCTCTCGTGCTCACTTACCATGGACCACTAAGTAGAATGCCGGATCCTTCTTTCTCGATAGGAGGCAATGAAGACACCACCCTAGATGCTTTAGCGAGTGAACATCGATTGGCCTTGGTATATCAGTTTCTAATTCTCCTGATCTACCAATGCCTCCGAGTTCTGCAACATTTGCGCCTGAACTAAAGACCTCTACAACATCTATCTGCGCTTTCTTGAGCACAAATTCACCCAACTTACCGCTTACTGCATATGAACCATCATATGTCGTTTCCCTGCGGACTAGGTCCCCGAAGAGCTAACTAAGCATGAAAGAAATCAGCAGAGCATTGGCTCTATTGTCAGCTTGTCTCGATTCCCATCAACACCCTCTATACTCGAGCCAGTTGACGTAGATGGTCCGGAATTGCCAGTGGCCACTTCTGGTCAGGCTCGCGGGGCAAAAGCTGATATCTAGATGCATGAGACACCGTTATTGCCTAAACATCCCTTCTGGCCAGAAACATCAGATCAGGGCCCGCGGAATTCGCATTCTAGCCTCATTGACATTCATTGCTATAGCCAAGAACTGCAAAAGCTAGTTATCCATACCCCCAATAACGCGTCTTCACGCACTTGACATTCTACTTTCTCTACGATCCTAGAAGAGTCTTCCGTAATTTCCTGAAATCTGTGGACATGGATCATTCATACCAAGATGACTCGCCGCCCGTTTCTCCTAAAAGTGGGGTTCCTCCGATGTTCGAATTAGACAATGGGTCGAAGTATAATCCGTCGATGCATACTACTACGATTAGGGAAAAAGCACTTGACACTATTGACCCTGCTGTACTAAGTAGGGATGCTTCCATGCTACTCAGTATCATGAAGACACCAAATAGCAGTCGCTTGAGCCTATTATTGGTCATATAGACTACTTCTATGTCAGAACAATCGCCGCTCGAGCCGCTACTTCAGGCAGCATTCCCATCTAGCCTTTTGATGACAAACTTTGATGAGTCGCCAATTCTGGGACATTTCCGCTCAGAAGCAAGCTCTCTATATTCAATACCCTCTCCTTGTCCCTCTCGTTCTCCCTCAATTTCACCAACGCGGTCTTCTATACAATTACCAAGCCCCGTAATACCATGTTCTCCTTGTCCCTCGCATGCAGCTTTGCCAGATCCACCTCTCTCCATCAATTTTGCCCAGATGCCCAAGCTAACGCCATTGCCGCAAGGGCCACGCGAGCCACCACCACAACAATTACGCACTTCAATAGCAGCATTGAGGCGAATGAATTCGGATGTGGGAGATGCGGAGAAAAAGAAAACTGGAGGAGAATGTAGATATCTACGGATGGGAGGAGAAGATAGCTTGCAACTACCCAGTGAAGAGAGCTGGCTTGAATGATTTGGAAGACGACGACGAGTATGGATCGGATGAGGCAGAAGGGCGGAGATTAGTTGGAAGCGTATTAGATGAGTGGGAGGAAGGGTGCACGGAGATAGACGTTGAAGAGGGACGCACGGCACAATTTCTTCCAGAAGTCACACCTGACACCGACTTAAACATCGCTGGAATGGTGGGGGGCGATACAGAAGATGTTATAGGAGGTGCCGAAATGAGAACAAGCAGTATTTGGGAAGACGGCGAGAACCTCTGGGCCTCACCACCTTCCCAGGCCCCAGGATCACCTAACAAACCTAAATATCCCTATCAGCCACTCGCATCTCCACCTCTTGCATCCCCAGCGCTCTCTCTTTCAACGGTAACAGATTTCAAGCCCATCCGGAAGCGAGGTTTCGAGGTTGCCAACGGCTTTTCACCAACCAGTACTTTACTCACTAGAACACTACAAGAGAGCACGACATGAATCAGCGACGAGAAAACCACAATAGAAGAAACGGTACTCCAAGCCGAAAACAAAGAAAAGAAGTGTGTTGGGCGTTGGTACAGCGAATGTGAGAATCCAGGTTACAAGCCCAGGAGGTCGAGTCCTAGCAAGAGTGCCTGAGAGTTTATACGATGCGCAAGGCTTTTTACGAACTTGACGACAATATAGGTAACTAATTATTAATGCGAATTGTATCAGTGTATAATTGGGTATATTTGGCATGCTGTGGTATGGTATGGCTGTTGCTGGTAGGTTTGATGAGATTTTGCTTCTGCTGACCCCTTCCTAATCTGCCTTGATGTCGTCCAATTTGTTTGGATCGCTTCATAGTAATAGTGGGGAGGGTTTCAGTGCATTGTGCCACCCACTTTACTTCCGGAAGTCACGAGACTACGTAAGAGCTTGCGCTAGCCAGTCAAGATCCGCAGTGGTCCTCCAAAGGCCCACTTGAAAGCGCCCATGGTGTCTTTCACAATTGCTGCAATCCACACTATTCAAAACTTGCCACATTAGGCATGTTACACTCGAAGGCTTGGCACAGGCCAGGAGAATACATGACGCTCTGGCCTGTCCAAGCTGATCAATGAATTTATTGACGCGCTCCCTCCCAATCGCTACAATCCACGGCTACGAAGGTCTTTCCTAATTAGGCATGTTGGTTTGATTATGCTTTGAACTGCGTGAACGCAATTCTAAACATCTGACAAACTTACCCCCAGGTAATCTACGCAATCTGCGATTGATGAGTCGGCTGAGTGCGTTTCGATGCAGGCTAGACTCAACTTCCTTAAGATGGCATGCAAGCCTTCGTTGGCCTGCTGCGTGCACGTTCTTGCCAATTCACTCTGTAAATCCTTCTAGTTGGCAGTCAGCTGCTCCTGTGTCACCATACAGCTATCTACACATTTCACACATCCTTCCTCATTGAGTAGGTTCAGCTCCAAGCTATGGGACCCCTAACCTTAGAATGCGTGATGCCGCTTTCTTTATTTGTCCACAGATGATTTCCGGTCAACTATGGGAAATACCTCGGCTGACCATGGGAGATAGCTCGAGGCAGCACGCCAGCTGGCCATGGGGTCGGCCATGACCAAACTCCTTTGAGTAACTCTATGGTAAGGTAAATCTCCAGTAATTCACACTTTCTGACAATACCTTCCATGTTAGGCAACTTTAGCGTCTGCTGTGCAACGGCCGAGTCATGCTTGTGGTCGGATTACCTTCGCTGCAATCTACACCTATCACAAAACCTCCTACATCAGGCAAGATCAGCTCCACTCGGCTGACCTTCGTTGGACTCGGGTTCTTGGTCGTTCCACGCTCTACGTCTAGCATGTTCGGGCGAGCACAGTAATCTACACAGCTACAAGACCTTCTGTATTAGGAAGTGTCAGCTTCGGCTGGGCCGCCCACGTGTCGCGTGTGCATACTTTAGCGAGTGAATTGGGCGGGTGATGGTCAGCTGTAATCGATACTTTGGAGAACTTTCCTGATCAGGTATGTTGAAGTGATTGGGCAGGGAAAATCAGGTTTTTGGCGAGCTCGAAAGCTATGCAGAGGAGAATCGGCCCAATGGGTATCAACTGCAGTGGCTAAAAGCTAGTGCTGAATACACGATAGTCGAAAAAAAGAGCCACCACTAAATGCGAAGGATCTGTCGAGAAATTCATGTTCAGGACAAGGGCGATGACATGGGCATCGAGCCCGAGTTATTAATTCGTGGCTTGAATTCATCTTTCTATACATTTCATTGTATGGTACATGATACAAATAAGTGCCGCGTGTTGTACAGGTACGCTGATACGTAGATTACATTGGATAGCATATCTATGAATCGGACGCATAGGTGAAGCCAAGCGGGGCGAGAATCTTGTTCTGGACAACCTTGTTCGCGACCTCACCACCGCACTCGAGAGCGACAGCGCCAACAATGGCATATAGCGTGGTCATCATGACAGATTCGATACCTGAGCCTTGAAGATCATCCGCCTATATTTATTATGTTAGTTAATTGGCCCTCTATGAAGCATATTCACATACCCTCTTTGGTGTCCACCGAGTGACTGGGCCTAAATGATACTGATTCGCTACTTGTGCTAACCGTTCCTTGTTCAAGATCATGGCTCCCGCTTCATCTGTCAATCCTTGTAGTGAGTTCAGAGCAGGATGTAGGTAGGGTCTGCGCCCAAACTCGTCCTTTTTTGGCTTGTCTTCTTTGTCTTTCGGCCATTGGTTTTCCTGCGGCGAGTGCATGAGCGCTTGTGATGTTTGAAGTTCGACTATCCTTCTGCCTGCAGCGGTTGTTAGCATTCAAGCCTGCTTCTTTCAAAATCAAATTTCCGCATACCCAAATATGCGAGGCGATCGTTAAACCCTCTTCTTCCGTGATCGAAGCTCTTATGTGTGACCGCCAACCACTTGGTCTCTTCACTAAGCCATTTCTCTCCTCCAGGCCCAAGCATCCGTCTGTATGCGTTGTCCAGCCGCCTGGGATCCTCATTGACCACGAATTTACCACCCTTGGCTGCTGGCCGTAACCGGATGGGGGCCACCATGCGCGGCGGTGTTTGCTGCCATCGCGGCCTATATGTGTCTTCCGTGTCTTGTTCCGAGTCTCGCGATGGGGTTGTGGTTGTAAATGCGCATGCGGAGGTCCGCACAATGCATGTTCTCGAGGTTTGTGTAGGCCTGAGCGATGACGGTGCAGAGGAGAAAAGGCAGCGAAGCGGTCGCTTGCACGCCATTGAAGCTATTGGGATGCGAGGTAATAGCCAAATAGCCTTTGGGCGGTGGGGCGAATACAGACCCGGCCGTTCAGTGAACTTCACCTGGCTCGAAAAGTTGCGGCTTTGACATCGTGCCATACCAAAAGGGGCTAGCACCAACGCGGTATCCAACTCCCAATGGCAAGTGCTCGCACGCGTATAATCATCAGTCCGTCTTGCTCTCTTCTTGCGCCGATATGGCGAAGACCGATTCAGCCCAGCTTTTGAAACATCTTTTGGCTGAGCAGTTGCCCAAAGATGTGCCCTTCACCTTCTACCACTACTCCACACCTCCGACCAGATCCTCCGCCCTGTTCTCCGCGCCACCCAATGCAAAGCCCGAACGAACGTACTGCGAATCTCATCTGCTAGCCGCCTCGATAACAGCAAAAGCCCCTTCAAGCTCCAAGCCGCCGGCCGAACTTCTCATTCTCGCCATTGAAGCCTTGATATACACCACCTGTAACCTCACCACTATCTTTATATCCAAGGCCGACTCGACTGGATATCTTTCGGAGCTACAACTACCTCGGTCGCAATCCGGATCGCCCCTCAAGGTCATATGTGGAACTTTTGTGTCTTGGCTAGCCAAAGAGCGACAGAGGGAGGGCAAGAAGCTGGTGGTGTCGTTGTTTGCGAGGGCGCAAGACCAATATCTCTTCCCAGGAAGCATTGATAACAAGAACAAGCATGTACTTGATGATAGAGGACTAGTGAAGTGGTGGTGCAAGGTGTTGGACCCACTCATTTGGCAGTACAAGGCCGAGGAAGAGCGAAAGCCTTTCGCCGAACGGCTGGCAGAGAGCCCAAGCGCAAACAGTGATACACCTGGACTGCCGTTGGATGCGGCAGCCAAAGGCTATCTAGTCATCCCAGGCTTCGAGCCGTATGACACGCTGCGCTACACACCGCCATCGATATTGCCCAATGTGCCTCGACGATGGGCCACCACACACCCACTCCTACGAATCGCGCCACACCCAGCCGCACCTCCACGCTGCCTTGTTCCACATTTTCCCGATGACCCCAAAGCGAGATTTCTCGATGAACTCGACGAGGAGCTACCTGACCGTGGCACGGATGCTATGGTAGCTGATGGTGTTACACCCTCAAAGAGTAGTGGCATATGGAAGAGTGTCAAAACCTTGGATCAATTCTGGGAATTCATGGCGTTCCGCCAAGAGTGCTCATCTGGTAGAATTGTAGGATTTATTTGGGTGGTCATCAGCCCACCACAGCCCTCAATCTCTAAGGAAGTTAAGGATGAGCCGTCACAACAGTCAGTATCACAGTCTACCCCACGGAAGTCTCAACGGGAGGGCATACGCATACCAAGGAAGAAAAAGACCGCCAAACGCAAGGTAAAATCGAAATTTGAATATGGCCCCATTCCGTTAAGGCTACCACGGATCAAACAGACCTCGTCAAACCTATCGACAGCTTCAAGTACCTCGAGCAGCCCAGCCTCCAAACATGTTCCAGAGAATAGTCCGTATTACAAATGGCCAACTAATTCTCGAGGAGACATATGCTTCACAGCCAAAAATTACAACCGAGCCCATGAGATCTTGATCCACCAAAACTTCAGCACTCGTACTTCATCAGTCAAAGCTACAAAGCGGTGGAAAGAAGAAATTGCTGTACTTGGAGGAGTGAAGGATTGGGGATGGACAGTGACTGGGAGGAAAGAGAGCGCGACTATATCCCCTACCGTGAATGGCGCCACGCCCGTTACCGTAATGGGTGTGCGAAAGAAGCGAAAGCCAGATACTACCGTAGAGGCTACATCGACGAATTTGAACCTTAGTCAAGATATTCAGGAACTCGGATCAGGCTTGATTAGGAAAAAGGCCAAGACTGAACCTACATCCGTCTCTAAGGATTCGGTCAATACGCTCACAGCAGGTTTGGTACGGAAAAAGCCCAAAGCTGGATAGCTTTATAATATCCCCGGTTTCGTTTGAGAGTGTGGAGTGTCATTGGAGAATGTTTCATTTAGCGTTGCATTGGACATTTTGGTGCTTATTCTTGAGTGGCAGCCATTATTTTGCTCTAATCTATCAAGTCAAACTTTTGGATTTCAAGCCGGGCGCTATGACGTTTTGAAACGTCAAATGGGAGCCTCACAAAGTACGGTGAAGGCTGGAAAGCTCCGCGATGAAAATGAGCAGAGTACGGAAAAATGTCACAGCGAAGCAAATAGAGATCTGCAAAGATTACCAGACTTGGGCATACTTTTCACCTGATCCATTAATTAGTAACGTGCCTGCATAGATAAATTGATATCAACTCTCTCCACTAGCGCCTACATGCGTTGCCGCTTCCAAACTCCGCACACCTCCGAGCTACCAAAATCATCCCACGTTTGTAGCCCCTTGGCATACGTTTCGCGCATGCGCGCGCTCGCTCACGGGTTCGAGACGGACAATGTCTCTATGTCGTGCATCATTATCGCTATCGGCTGCCTGATCTGGTTTGTCGTGGTGTGGTGTGTGTGCGCCATCGGATTTACACAACTGTAAGGGGTCAATTTACTTCGTCGCTGCGTCCCGACTCATCCGTTGCAGATTTCGATACAACTGGAGGCGGCCCCAACCAGCGATATGTACCACGATACTCAAGGAAGACGAAGTGCCTCACGTTACCGTGATTCGCCCCGTCAAGGGCCTTGAGCCGCGTCTATATGAATGTCTCGCCGCAAGTCTTCGCCAGACGTATCCCAGAAACAAGATCGATACCGTTTTCTGCGTGTCGTCGCGCTCGGACCCCGCTTTTCCCATTCTTGAGCGCCTTTGCCGAGACTTTCAACATGTTGACGTGAGGATTCTGGTGGAAGAGGAGGACCCACTATTGTTGAAGAACAAGAATGCGCTAGGGCCAAACCCCAAGATTCGCAATATGAGCCGGGCATACAGGGAGGCAAAAGGTGATATTGTATGGGTGCTCGATTGCAATGTCTGGGCCGGCAAAGGCGTGTGCGGTCGTTTTGTCGATCTGCTCTGCGGGTACAAAGCGAACGCTGACGGTAAGAAGAAGACCAAGTACAAGTTCGTGCACCAGACCCCGGTAGCTGTAGATATGGACGCCCAAAGTATGACTATTGAGGAACGTAGAGACTTGCTTGGTGGACGAACAGACGACGACATTACTGCAAGAGACATTGCAGCAAGTACATCCTCAGATCCACGCAATCACACCAACAGCACTCTACGACGGCTTCTGCAGCGTGGGGGTGGACGTCTCGACGAGTCTTTCTTGTCATCCTCGCACGCTAAATTCTACAACGCTATCAACACCGTCGCTGTGGCGCCCTGCATCATCGGCAAAAGCACCATGTTCCGCCGCTCACAGCTCAACTACATCACCTCTTCCAACCCCGCGCGCGCACCTGGTATTGATTTCTTCTCCGACAACATCTGCGAGGATCATTTGATTGGAGACGCATTATGGAAGCAACCTCAAGCATTCGAAAAACCCGGCTACCACCCTTCGCCAAATGAAGAGCAAGTGTCTTGGGGTAAACACGCCATGCTGTTCGGTGACTTCTGCTTTCAACCCATCAGCCACACACCCGTGCTGGCATACATGGACCGCCGCATCCGCTGGCTTCGAGTAAGGAAATTTACGGTCACGCTAGCAACACTCGTCGAGCCCGGCACAGAAAGCATTCTCTGCAGTCTGTACGGCGCCTATGCTTTGACCACCCTACCGTTTTTTGCACGCATTGGGATATCCCCAACATGGTTCTCCTTCTTCCTCATCTGGTTCATCAACATGGGCATTTGGTGTTCAGTAGACTACGTCCAATACCTCCTTTTACACTGCGCGAAGACAGTTGAAATCGACGCCGACACACCCGACTTCATCTTGCCGCAGCGCTCAAGCCACGCCTACCACCACGTGGAGTCTCTACAGCCTCTCCTGGGCGATAAGACGCCTGTTGAACCAAGCCTCCTCGATGGTGCGCGCAGATCTTTCAAAGAGTTTTTCTTTGCGTGGTTGGGACGCGAAGTGTCTGCGCTGCCTATCTGGGTCATTGCATTTTGGGGTGGCGTCACTGTGGAGTGGCGGGGCAGAAAGTTTTGGGTTGGTTTAGATATGAAGGTTCATGAGATTTTGGAGGATGGTGAGAATGCAAGGAAGACATGAGTGGATACCTGACGTTATTCCTGACGTAATGATAAATCGTAGCGTAGATATGGGTAGGTAGAATTTCAGGTAATAGGCGTCAAATACCCTTTGCGAAACGCGTTTAGATGAGGTTCACGACTGATAGATTTCCCTCTAGTCTTCCGTCTGATCATAATCTCCTTGGTTACGAGTTATGGACGCGCCTGTAAATAGCGTTAGGCCAAACGTATTCAGATTCCCTCTCACGCAGCACAACCTTATCTTAGTCTCAGCTTACGTCAGGCGACCTTGACCCAACTCAAAGAAGCACGCAACTTATTAACTCAAAGGAAGACCCTATGTGGTGCTGCACATTCTTCCAACTATCGCTTTTCGACTACTACGCTACTACTCATAATTATGAGCGTCTTGTTACCGCACTCGATCACGGCGCTGGCTACTATGGTTGGAATTGTTTCTATGGTGGCGATGGGGGCTAGGTTTGTGAGGCTTTATGTCGCAGTAGATAAAATGTTTGTATGCTAAGTGAGGTTGTGAACAAGTCGATTTGAATCTTCATTTTCATGGCGACAAAGGCTTATGGAAATATAAGAATCAGACGGTCTTGGCGATGATCTCTATTGCTGGCTAAAATGAAAAGTTATTATGGAGGAACATTTAGGAGGCTTGTTGCCTCCCGGTTGTGATATATGTTTTATGACAGTGCTGATGAGTGAAGTATTTGGGGAATTATATCGGCAAACGGTATCTGAAGTATTGCACTTATATGTGTATCATCATTAACTATCAAATATAAAAAATATCGTCAATCATCGTTCCAGTCATTAATACCTAGATACACCCTTCCTCAACGTCAGACTTACTTATTCTTTCTCGAAGAAGAGTATGAATGAAACTATTCATAGTTAATGCAAGACACTACATACTTTTTTTTCTTTTGGAGTTTTGGGATATTTTATTTGGGTCCCTGTAATATGAGGTGTTTGCTCATTGTCACAATGACAATTGCTTTCGCCTCTTCCAAGAACTGCTGGAACTGCTGTAACAAGATGAATTTTGTGTGTGCCCAGAAGCATTAGCATGCCACCACCCGGACCCAACCCGCCCTCCCTCCACCATTATCGAGTTTTCTTGTGCCAATTTGTGCTGTCGCGTAAATCGATATAATGCACGGTCATACGGGAATTGTTGCATTGTGCGAGGTTTTTGGACGCTTCATATTAGACCGGAGTTAAATGAAGCACAATGTGTTATTGACTGGGGAGTTCGCGAAAGTCATGTATTTCGCGTATTTGTACCTTGTTTCAGAGCTGCGTTGTATGCTTTGATGGTGTACGTTGCTTGAATGATGTTGCATGGTATGCTGACTAGAGTCAAGAAGGCGACCATTACGGTAACCCAGAAAGCGGACCATTCGAGCTTATTCCTGCGATCTAAAGCGAGCTGCTTCCATGTTCGGGGAGTTTTGCCGAATGCTTCCATAAGCTGCTCTAGCTCCCCTCCAAAATACTGGTAATGCGCCGTGTCAAAGATTAAGCTGCCCCTGCGGCATCCCAGTGTATAAATAGACGGTTGGCCTTCCTTCAGCAGGAGTTGTTTTGTATCTGAGTTCCAAGGAGGGAACAATAAATCCATGGTATCTAAAATCTCTTCAAGTACATCCGTTGGGATTGGAACACCCTGGGATGTCTCTAGAAGACTGAGGAGACATGCTTTGTGTCGATACACTGTCAACACGCAGTTTTGGTGTTCGAAAGCCAAATGCGCCGCAATATCATCCGTCCAGCGTATCCTCATTCCACAAGTATTCACCAAGTACGTTGCAGTGAAGGCTGGGTCAAACCTTGTTGTCCGCCTGTGACGCTGGAGCTGGACGCGGCGGCCAAAGTAGCCTCGAATTACCTGCTCCAAAGAGCAATCTCTTGGCCAATCTAATGGATTTTCACCTGCAGATACGGGTCCGACAAAAATATCGAAGGTGTGAATGTTGATCGTCAGCCACAGCCTGACTGAAATTTCAACTGAGCGGCGGATAGCATCGATTGTAGTACCCGGAAAACGAAGCAGTAGAACACCAATCAAATCTTCGTATATAATCGATGTGCTTTGGCGAAGAGTTTGAATAATGGCAAACGTCGCATCGAAATCCTGGGCAGCAAAGAGGTCCCGATGATATCGAACTTGATCTAACTCGCGTGCGATGTGCTCTATTATTACCCTACAAGACGGATCGTCGAATGCGCTATGGCTTGAGCTTTTGGAAGGCCAAAATTTCCCCACTAGTTCAAACCTTTGTTGATCATCAAACGTTCTAAGTCCCTGCACCATGGCCTTGTCGAAGAAATTGCTTGAAGTCAGCATTTTGCGCTGAAGAATTGAAAACGTGTGATATGGCTAGTCACTGTTGAGTTGCTGGGGTCTTAGTTGAGAAAGAAATAAAAAGCACTGTGATGGAGCAAGGCTCAGGTGGAGGACGCGTTGTGCCCAGGTGGTGGGGCTAAATGGAGACCAGGCTGTAGGCAGGCACCCTTAGAATTCTAGCCGCACCCAACCTTTACATAGTTACATAGCTCTCATGAAGTCATTCTTGCTCATGGAAGTGTCTGCCCCCACTCCCGCTTCTTCTTCAGAGCGTCCTATTCAAGTTCTCCAGATCTTGGATCTTCTCAGCCCTGACTGCGAGGTTCCGAAGCATGATCCAGCCGTTCCTGTGCCTCAGCCTCGTTCCACTACGGATCGCGGATTTTGGAAGCATATCCCAAAGTCTCTACGTAGGGGATCTCCACGTCCAGTTGAATCTATTGACAGTGCCGTTTCATTGGATGGAACCTTCGGATCAGTCTCATTATCAGAGAGTCCGTCTGGGCGGTCCTTGAGAGATACTGTACAAAGTAGCGAGGATTCTCACGCCCATCAATTGGGTCTTTCTATTTCTAGCGACGAAGAAGCCACTCCGGGGGCATTCGTGCAATTACAACGCCCGCAAGCGGTTCCTAAAGTCAATTCAAACCTAATACCGAAGTTCCTGTTTTGGAGACGGTTCAGAAACCAAAGTCTGCAGATACAAGCATCCGATCATCCTATAAGTGATAATACCAGATCATTTCCGCCTCAACATGTAACCTCTCCGGACGTGGCACCTAGTGGGATTGCTAAACATGGTCCCTTTCCACCTACGACCGAAAATAGAGTCATAGATAATGCAAACTCTTCCGAAGAAGCGGCGCCATCTCCTTCCCGTGGGAGACTTAGCTTTGGCATAGAATTCATGCCTGCTCAAAATATTATTGCATCTACCGTCAACGAAACCTCAAGGGAAGCAGACCTTCAGAGTTCCATATCAAAGCCCATCGACTCAATCGAAATATATAGCCCAGAAGATGGAATATTCGTTGGAAAACTACACGAATTACCCCCACCGGAAGAGCTACAGATGGAATGGTGCCAAAGGATACGGCCTCGTCTTTTGGTGAATATTAGAAGTGTTATTAATTTGCTGCCGCCATCTTTGACCCCGACGGAACGTACTATCGAGCCAGAACTTTATATGTCTGGCAAGAGTGACCCAGGGCGCCTCACAGTATTGCTAAAACCCACGATATGGATACGGTGTGGAAGTAAGCCTTGTCAAAAAGCTGTCCAAGCAGCTGTAAAAGATATCAGACATGCACTACGATTTCCAGTTCACGTTACACGGCTTGCCCCACGCCATGCCTCACGTTTGACAGGGGGACAATGGGACACTTTAAAAGAGTCTGAGTGTTTCTCACGAAACGTGTCTGATGAGATCGAACCTGTTCGACCTACGGAACCAGACGTCCTAGTTTGTGAACCTAGCAGGAGTCAGAGTAAAATTTATACCAGTATAAAAATATGGGTACAAGCATGGAAACGCTCGCCTTGTGGAGTTCAAGTTCAGCTATACTTCCCAGGTGGGGCGATTCGTATATGCACTCTTGGAGGCCTTGTGTCTTTTGATGGCGGACTTTATGGCTTGATAACAGCCCATGGTATTTTTCAGCACGAAAGCAATAAGACATCAAGTCAACCCAACTCCAAGCCATTGCCAGCTTGGGATGTTGAGTCATGGTGGTCCGCAACTTTATATGCTGCTTATTATGGTGCATATCAATATGAGGATATGACAAACCAAAGCGATTTCGCATTGCTGAAGATCACTATTCCCGATGATAGGCCTAGGTCTAACATGTACTGGACCGCGTCCGGCTACCAAGTAGTGGAAAGGATTTCAAACAATCTAGATGCGAGAGCTGTGAAACTTCTCGGTCCCAAATCCATTATAAACGGCCGCCTCTTGAGTGGTGACAGCTGTTTCATTGACGAGAATGGCTTCTGGGAAACCCGGAAAATTCAGCTGGATGAACCTTTAGGTAAGTCTATCTCAATCCACTCATTTTCACCCTGCAAAGCTTTACAAAATATGGAGGAAAATTGCTACTTGCCGAAGGCTAACTTATAGAAACAGCTCTAGGAACTTCCGGCATGTGGGTTGTAGAAAATGATGCACTGCTTGGTGTTATCACCGCCGCCTATGACACTGAACCATACACACATATGATACCCATCACTTCTGTGTTTGCAAGCATCAAAGATATTTGTTCCAAAGCTCTAATGAGGCCTGTGAAGATCGAGGTGTTAGAGAAAAGTGGCATTCCTACCACTGACCGAGCGAGAACCTCCTCTGAAACCCTCGTGGATGCAGCAAAAAAATTGCCGCAGCCTATGCAAGATATATCGAGAGAAAAGGTAACTGAAGCAGACTTAGAATTCGCAAGCGCAGTACCAAGGAGTGTGTCCAGGCTCACAAATATGCCGTTGGGAATATGGGTGACGATTTTAGCAATATCTACTGCCAATTCTCTCGTAAGTCGTTGCTTGGATACACAGTTTCAACTAGTTAATCGAGTGCTAAATCATATAGGATTTATCAATCTTCCCAGTCCTTATGCCGGCTATTACCGACGACTTCAACTCGATGGTTTTAATGGGTTGGTATGGAAGTACTCATCTTCTCGCCTATGCCACGGCCAATCTCCTTTTCCTTGCAGTATTCTACAGAATATGGGATGGGAAAGGCCTTATAATTTTGCTACTTGCTAACATCATAGTTTCTGCAATCGGTGATCTCTGTTGTTGCCTCATTGCCAGTAGACTCGGTATTCTCCTAGGGAGAGTATTAAATGGTGTAGGTACAGCCGGATTACAGGTAGGCATCTCGCTTATCCTCGAAACCTTTTCCCCAAGAATCCAGACTTTGGTCCAGCGCATCAGGGCATTCCACAATGGGCTATTTCGACTTGTTTACCTCATGTAAGTAGCCGCCTGCAATGAGTCAAGCAAAACTGACCAATCCTAGGATTGCAGCTGTAATTATGGAACGGCTATCCTCCACTACGGGATGGCGAACAGTTTTCCTACTTCACCTAAGTCTATTAGGGATAAGCTTTTTATGGGCACTGGGCTGCATATTCCAATATCGAGGAGTGTCGGCACGCTCATTTTCTACTGATATTGCTCTGTGTGCGCTACGAAATCGATCAGAAACACTGCTGTGTATGATTACATTTTTTTCTGGCAGTGTGTTCTTGCTTTGTCTACATTTTACCATATACTATATAGTCATCGGACCTGGACATGTACTAGCCATCATTTCAGGTTTTATGGCGCTCTTTGGAATCGTCTTCTTGGTCTTATGCAGGATAAGACCAGCCAAAACGTACCCCTTTCGGCACTTCAACCATAATTATGGGCTTTGGACATTTTACTATTTGATGCAGGGTGCTAGCTTCTATCCCCTCTACCACTTCTTCCGTAAGCTTCATTCTTAGAATCATTTTACTTTAGCTGACTTGATCTAGCGACCTGGTTAAGGGCTGTCCGCAGCTTCTCTTATCTCAGAACTGGAGTCTTGCTCCTGCCACTAGGAACAACGCATCTCGTTATGTTCATCTTCTCAGAGACCTACTTCATGGCCATGATAAAAATCAGAGGGTGGCTACCTTACACTCTTGCTGTCTCATTAATATCCATAGTACTAGCATCCGGTATTTCATCCGAATTTGGGGCTTCAACCAACCTAGCCACAATTATTGGACTTGAGATACTCTTCAGCATCGGTGTAGGCATCTCTATGCTCCTGGTCGTGATCCAGTCTGTGATCCAGTTCAAGTCACGTGTTGTGGAACCAAGCGCTAATTTCGAGGAGAAAATGTACTGGAGCGCCATAGCAACATCTTCAATGAACTTTGGGGGCTCACTTGGAATAACAATTGCTCAGGCTGTGCTCACAAGTCGAGTTTCGCGTAGTTTGTCAGGCACTAAACCAGACATGTATGAATTGCTCATACTACGCGGCGGCGCAACGAACTTCAGGGAGAAGCTTTTCGGAGAATCTCTGGAAAGGGCTGTAAACGTTCTCAATCAAGCAATAACTAGCACGTTCTATGTATCCACCGCCGCCAGCGCTATTTCCTTCACAGTACTAGCGATCTTGGCTATTCGTATAAGTATTAGGAGATCAGGGGAGTAAATAGTCTCGAACAATCATGCGCATGACTTCAAAGGAAGTGGTTACTTGCTCGCACGGGCTGTTTGTAGAAAGATATAAAGTCATCCAATGAACTCCTCTTGGCAATAATTTCTCAGTTCATTCATTTCCCGGGGATGGGGTTGATTGCCTATATCTGCGGGCCGCAGTCTGTAAGGAGTATCATGCAACATAGAGTCCCGAAATCAAGTGAAAGTCGAATTTATCGAGATTCAACCTTGTAATTTTTGCATACTACCCGGGAAGCCCAAAATATAGCAATCCGCAAGAAAATTGGTACAACTTTCGCGATTACTACTCAATTCCAGTGTTATTTGTAGCAATGTCTTCAAGACAACCTTGGAGCCTTGGGCGAGCAGGTTTTCTGTGAATACAATCAGACGCTAACCGAATATAGATAGTGGTCTTGGCTCTCCCGAAGCTCCGATGAACTTTTGACATAAACTGACACACTCATCAGCAATATACATCGAATGGCGACCCCACGGTCACTAATAGCTCCATTGAGCAGACTCACGACATCTTCAATCGTGCTCTCGGGACCACAATTAACCCGTTTTACTGCAACCCCACACCAGACGATACGATGCGCAACAACAAAAGCAGCGCCTAAGAAAAAGAAGAAGACTAGGAATACCTTCATACAATATGACCTCAAGAAAGCAGAGCAATTCTCACTAATTGACGCGATGCAGTATGTTGTACAGCAAAGACTCTGAGCTGAGCGCCATATTGACACAATGGTAGTTATATCCGTGCCTTCGAAGTTGGTCGTGATCCATCCTCGTCAAAATACGAAATGCACGTTCGTCTGCGTACGCTAAAGAACGGCCCCGTCGTGCGAAATCGCTTACGACTACCTCACGCTGTCAAGACTGATCTACGGATTTGCGTCATTGCGCCTCCAGGTTCAAAAGCCGCGGAAGAAGCACGCTCTGCGGGCGCGGTTCTTGTTGGTGAAGATGATATTTTTGCGCAGATAAAAGAAGGTATTGTGGAGTTCGATCGGTGTATATGTCATATCGATAGTCTGCAGAAGATGAATAAGGCTGGGCTTGGACGGATATTGGGTCCAAAAGGACTGATGCCCAGCACGAAGACGGGCACGGTGGTCACGCAGGTGGGGGCTAGTGTGCAGAACATGGTGGGCGGTAGTGAATACAGGGAACGATTAGGTGTGATCAGAATGGCGGTGGGGCAGCTGGGCTTCACGCCTGAACAGATGCAGTCGAATGTTAAGGCATTCATGGACGCACTGAAGAAGGATATCGCGCAGATGAGCGATCGAATAAGTAAGGAGATACATGAAGTGGTAGGTCAAACTTTTGTCTCATGGATATTTTGCTCGCTAATATGATATCAGGTACTCAGTTCAACCAATGCTCCGGGGTTCTCGCTCAACGGCGACTACAAAGGTCCAAACTCCGTATCGCCTAAAGAGCTTTCGGGTCCTTTGTAGTTTTTTGCATGTAGCTTTATAGTTGTACATAGAATGCACCATATCAAACGCCATCGCTATGTTGGTATGCAACCACATCATGTTGCTTTCAATGACTTGAGAACCTTCACAGCTTCCGCCGACTCCTCCATATCTGCATATATCTTCATGACCTTGATGGTGCGTTGAGACCCCGCTGCTCCAGCGCTCTTTGCCTGTTGCAATGCTGTGCTCAAATCAAGAAGCAAAGTGCTTCGAATCTTTGCCATTCTAGGTGCCTGTGCTATCGTGAAAGGATGGTCAGCCAAGTTCTTCTCGAGCCCTTGAATGAGCTTGTACTGGACAACCGTTGCTCGCAGTTTCGGAACGGAGACGCCATATCTCGGGTCTTCCTCCTCATCGTCATCGTCTTCTTCTTCGCTGTCTGAAATGTCAACCTCTGAGTTGATTGGTTTGGCCGTAGCGCCGATGTTCAAATCTTCTTCAAGTTCTCTCAGTCTAGAATCATAATCAACTAGGCTTCGCCCAAGCTCAATCTTGACCCTAACATCTCTTCTGTCCTCCAATAAACACTCGACCTCACTTTCTCGCTCTTCTACCACGTTCTTGAGGCTCTCTATTTCCTTCCTGAAGCCCAACAACCCCACTCTGACCTCCTCGACCTTTTCCTCACCTCCATTTAGACTGTTTCCTAAGTTGAGAAAATCTTGGTAGTTTGAATTGACGAGATCCAACAGCTCTTTGCTGAGCAGCTGCGATCGAGACCTCAGATCAGACCTCAAGTCTTCAAGGGTTTGATGGCGATTTGAGAGCGTAGAGAGATACTCTGAAGGCGAAAAATCTTTTGCGAGAAAGTCATTGCGCTGCAGCGGCGCAGGATAAGGCAGTGAGTCCCCATCCTCATCGTCGTCGGAATTAGAGCGCGAGTCCCCGAACTATAATCGATGCGCTGTCAGTCACACCGTGTCCTTGCAGCCTCAACACTGGCGCGGCGCATGTAGTAGCAGCGGCGGATTGCATATACATACATAGAATCGACTCATGGCGGTGAAGCTCCTGCCATCGGGGTTTCAATGAGCGAATGCAGACGCGCCAGGTGTTCTGTGGATGTCGAAATAGCCTCCTCTATCGATAAGCCTCACAGCCACTTGTGGTGGGATCGGAAAATCAAACCGAGGTTTCGGAACTAACTACTCTGACGCCTGCAAGTTCGCTTTCTTCGGTCATGGTTTATAATCCAATGGGTACTTGGTTTGCCCCGCCGGCTCGATGCGCTTCAACATATCTTGTCTTTGCGTCAGAGCTTCTCCAAGTTTTACAGTACATTTTTAGCTCCTTTTGATTGAACGAAAAGTCAACATACGATGCCACTTCCACAGCCCGAACTTCCGGAGCCCGCACATCCCTCTGTCGATTCGATGCTGAGCCGTAAATTTGGCAAGGAGATTGCTAATTACTTCTCTGGTGCGCCTCTACTCCCCACGTATTTCATAGTGCAGCTCTGATATATCTAGGGTCGCCTTTGAATCGAGTTTCCTTCCTGCGGCCAGATCATGCTTTTCTTTCTCAAGCAATTAGACACCCTTCGGCTACTTTTCTTCTCTTCAACAACCTTGACCCCCTCACAAAGTCTTCAGACCAGCTTGCCTATCGCACATACGCCGATGTGAAGCCCATCATTGGTGAAGATCCATTTGATCGAAGCGAGGAAGATACGATTGCGCAGTACAATTCATCCTTATACCTACCACAGATAGTATTCCTTGGAATCGACGACCAAAAAGAAGGCGTTGAGTACAAAGGGCGATATAAAGGCCAGCCATGGTTTGCAGTTGACGTTACACCTAAAGAGAGTGTGAAAGACGCAGCAGAAAAGCTCATAGAGACCCTCAAAAGTGAAGGCCTGAGCTTCATCCAAAGTAGAATGCACATGAACCTCCCAGCCAAACAAGGTAACTCAAATTCTACCCGTCATCTCTACCCTAATGCCTAACCCCGCAAAGCCGCCATTTATGCCGAAGCCCGCCACCTCCTCGACTGGAACGCGCGCAATCCCTTCTGCGCATCCTGCGGCTACAAAACGCTCTCCGTAAACGCTGGCTTCAAACGCACATGTCCGCCCAAGGACATCGCCGCCGAAGTCACAACCGCCGGCGACCGCCCACCCTGCGCCACTCGCACCGGCATCTCAAATCTGAGCTTCCCCCGCACTGACCCCACCGTCATCATGGCCGTCGTCTCCGCTGACGGCCAAAAGATGCTCCTCGGGCGCCAAAAGCGGTGGCCACCCTACTGGTACAGCACGCTCGCGGGCTTCCTCGAGCCCGCGGAGAGCGTGGAAGAAGCGGTGCGCCGCGAAGTGTGGGAAGAATCGGGCATTCATTTAGGTCGCGTGGTGATTCATTCGACGCAGCCGTGGCCGTATCCCGCGAACTTGATGATTGGCGCGATTGGCCAGGCGATTCCCGGGGGTGAGGAGATTCATCTGGGGCATGATGCGGAGCTTGAGGATGCGAAGTGGTTCACGGTCGATGAGGTGAGGGAGGCGTTGAGGGTGGGGACGAGTGGGTTGGGGGATGGGCCAGGGCCGGAGTATAAGGAGGGAGGGCTGAGGGTGCCGCCGAGGACAGCGATTGCGAATCAGTTGATGACGGCAGTTGCGAATGGGTTTGTGTCTGGAACGCCGATGATTTGAGATGTGGATATCATAAGCGCAAGATATGGGTGTAGATATGGAAGGAAATAGATTTAGAATAAGCGAGATGAGATCCTGTGTGAGAATGTTTTGGATCCTATGACGACTTATCTGTTGCAGTATTTTCTTTATTCTAAAACAATGTACTTCCTCAAGTGTTGCGGTATCGCATCGTACAACTTCTTCGACTCGAGCCACTTTTTCGAGAAAAGGCGATCTGCGTATCTGTACGCGCCATCGCAGAGAAGCGTTACAACTGTGCTTCCCTTGCCCATCTTCTCGGCAACTTCTTTCGCAGCAACAACGTTCAGACACGAGCTTGCGCCTAGATATAAACCTTCTTCATCCAAACACCTATAGACCATTTCGATCGTCTTTTCGTCGCTGATGTATAAGGATCCATCTAAAAGGTCAATGTCTGGCTTCAAGTTGTCAGTAACGCGTCCCTGGCCGATTCCTTCCGTTATTGAGCCACCTTGCCGTTCGGCGAGTTTGCCGCCGCTTTGAATATACGAGTGAAGTACTGAGCCTGGTGGATCAGCCAAGAAGCTCTTCACCCTCCCATCGCTCTTCTCTTTGAGGTATCTTGTGACTCCAGCAAGTGAGCCGCCCGTTCCCGTGGCGCAAGTAAAGGCATCAATCTTCCCCCCCGTCTGATACCAAATCTCTGGCCCGGTGGTTTCAATATGCGCCTGTCGATTTGCCACATTATCGAACTGATTCGTCCACACGGCATTCTCGAGTTTTTCTGCATGCCGCTTGGCTTGGTGGTTATAGTTTTCTGGGTTGTCAAAAGCAACCGCCGGTACTGGGTACACTTCGGCGCCCAACAATCTCAGGAGGTCGATTTTGCCCTGCGACTGTGTGTTTGGCATGTATATAACAAGCCTGTAGCCCTTTGAGCGGCACACGTGCGCGAGCCCTATGCCGGTATTTCCAGCCGTGCCCTCTATGACAGTCCCACCAGGCTTCAACAGGCCCTGTTGCTCAGCATACTCGACGACGAAGAGGGCGGCGCGGTCTTTGACGGAGCCACCGGGGTTTTGGAATTCTGCTTTCCCAAGAACATTGCAACCGGTTTCTTCGGAAAGCTTTTTGAGACGAATGAGCGGGGTTTTGCCAATCGCTGTTGTGGGTATAAGGTTTACTTGAATGATATGGGGGTTTGGATGGCTCACCATCGATGAAGCCCCGCTGTCCAATGCCCTGAGCTTTGGAAATGTTTAGCGCAGTCTGGTGGGCGGCCTCAATTTGGCTAATGCTTTGGGCATTGCGCCGCGCGCTGGTGGCGAAGCTGCGCGCTGCAGTTCTAAGCATGCTGGTGAAGAAGATAGTCAATTGCTCTTGACTAGCCCTCCAAGACGATATGAAATGATGTCGCCAGCAAATCCGCGCTCGGGCTCGGATGGCGCAATTGTCGCGCGGGACCCCTGCTTCACGTGCCAGCGCTCCTCCGCGGCGATTCCTAATCGGGAAAGATGTAGATGTAAACAGAGGGGAAGGCAGAACCACATCAACACCAAACGACCCAACATACCGACCACAGCACAACGCAACACAACGCCAATATGCCTGGACGACCATCGGCTCGCTCCACGCGGACTTCTACCGCTTCGACGGCCCGGAAATCCAGCACTGGGGCCGTCAGGCCGACTAGGGCCTCCTCCGCACGCCAGTCCTCCAATGCTGTAGAAATACCGGATGAAGGCCCCACTACCTCGTTGCGCACACAAGTCGCACAAGTTTTTGGAGATGCACAGAAGACAACTGCGACGCAACGGAAACTCGTAGTCAACCTGCGGAAGATTCAAGAGGCGTGTTGCTTTGAGCCGCCAGACACAAACAAGAAGGGTGGCAAGGGGAAAGAGGAGGTACAAGAAGATTTCGACGAGGAAGAATTTAATACGGAAGTGGTTCGATGCGTTCTAAGAATAATCAGCGTCAAGAAGAGCGAGCCCGTGGGAGACAGGGTTATCCGCTTCCTGGGTGTGTTTTTGAAGCATGCGTCAGAGAAAGGTGAGCAAAGCAAGGCGTAATTACTACATTTCGGCTGATTATAAGTAGATCAGGCTATCTTTGCTACAGAAACTGACGAGGAGGGTGCTTTCCATGAGACACCCAGCAGTCGTCTTACGAACAACATTCTCACAACCATCCTTAGCTTCCTGAGCGCTAAAGATAAGACTATCCGCTTCCGATCTGCGCAGCTCGTTGCCCACATTGTAAACAGTCTCACAACCATTGATGATGAAATCTTCGACCTTGTCAGATTGGGCTTCTTGAAGAGGCTGCGGGACAAGGAGCCATCAGTGCGTGTCCAGGCAATTCTAGGCCTTGGTCGCCTTGCGGGCAACGACGATGAGGAGCAAGATGAGGACGACAGTGACGACGATGCCGCCGGCGGTATCCTAGAAAAGCTCCTGGATATCATGATCAACGATCCAAGCGCGGAGGTGCGACGCGCTGTGCTGCTGAACCTGCCTTTGTGGCCTTCCACTCTCCGCTATATTCTGGAACGAGCGCGCGATATGGATGCAACGACACGACGATTAGTTTACGGCAAGATATTACCTGCACTAGGTGACTTTCGACACATGTCCCTCGTAGAACGAGAGAAGTTGATCCGATGGGGCTTACGAGATCGGGATGATCTTGTCCGCAAAGCTGCCGCACGGCTGTTCCGCGAAAGATGGCTCGAAGACTGTGCCTCATCCCGCGATAATCGCCCCGAGGAAGAGAAGAAGCCTGGCGACGTTGCTCCACCAGATCTGGAAGCGCTGTGCGAGCTTCTGGAACGCATTGACGTCACACGCTCTGGCGAAGAAGATGGTATGGCACATGAAGCGATGCGTATGTTTTGGGATGGCAGACCCGATTATCGCGATGCTATCGCCTTTGATCATGAATTCTGGAAGAATCTCGATGCACAGACTGCGTTTATTGCGCGCACCTTCAATGACTATTGCCAAGGCGCCGAGGACGACAGAGTGCAGGGCATGATTGAAGACAAGATGCCCGAAGTCACCATGTTTGCTTTTGTGCTTCAAAAAGAACTCAACTCGCTCATGGAGCTTGTGGACAAGGTCGCTATCATAGAAGAGGACGATCCAGAAGCGGAGGAGGCGCAGGAAGATGTCGAAGAACAAGACTTTATTGTTCAGCAGCTCCTTTATATTGCCTTGACGCTTGACTATACAGACGAAATGGGCCGCAGGCAAATGTACAACATCATGCGAGATGCCATCGCAAAGGCCCAGCTTCCAGAGGAATGCACGAAACTTGCCATCGAAGTTCTGCGAACAGTATGTGGCAGTCGTGGAGAGTCTGACTTCTGTGCACTGATTGTGGAAGCCATCGCCGAAGTACGAGACAGCCTATTGGACGCTGATGATGAAGACACCGCACAAGGAGACGATGCAGAAGAAAGCTTTCATTCTGCACAATCTGATGTCGGTGGGGATGACCCTGCTTTCATCAAGCCGAAGAAGAACGCAAAAACTCTTAGCCCGGAGGAAGAAGAAGAGCAACGCATTCGAGAAGTCATGGTGTACTCAAAGTGCCTGCATATTGCTCAGTGCACACTGCAGAATGTTCATTGCGATATGGAGTCTGAGGCGTCCCTGACAAATATCCTGAACACACTTATTGTCCCAGCAGTTCAGGCCCACGAGTCTATGATCCGTGAACGTGGCGTTATTTGTCTAGGACTGGCCGCGCTCCTCAGTAAGGTATGATTTGTCCAGATCTATATTGAAACCAAACTAATCTAATGTAGGATCTCGCATTACAAAATCTGGAACTCTTTTTTCATGTTTTCACAAAAGGTCACGAAGCGTTAAAGGAGATCGCCATTCAAGTGCTTACCGACATCGTCATCACGCACCCACAGCTTCTTGCTCCTCCTGCCGCAGACCAAGACGAGACAGCTGAAGACGCCGAGCCGAAACCAAATCCATTCATTAGACCCATTACTAAAGTACTTCTTAAGGCTTTCGGGTCAGACAACAAGCGCATCAGTCTTATCGCCTGCACAGCTGCGTCTAAGCTCCTTTTCCTTGGCATACTACCTCCCAACTCTACAGCAGAGATTCTGAAGGCATTTGCGCTAACGTACTTTGACCCCGAGGCTGCTATGAATCCGGCACTGAGACAAGCACTCAGCTATTTCCTCCCTGTCTTCTGCCATTCGAAGCTCAAGAATGCACATCTCATGGCGCAGATAGCGGTACCAGTTATTTCCAAGCTTCTCGTCATGCGAGAGGAGACTCTGGACGAAGAGGTAGATGAGATGGTAGGCTGGCCAGTCATCACAGCCCATTTATCTGAATGGACTGATGGCCGAAAAGTCGTCGGCGCTACAGAGCTAGGGCTTGACGGGAAAACAAGCACAATAGCAGAAGCAGAAGAACCACACATCAGCCTCTCTATCGAAGTCCTGGAGCGCGCGCTCACAAGCACATGCTCAAAAGACGAGCGCAAACCTCTACTCACCCTATTCAGCAAACTCTACATCGGCCCTTCATCTTCCACCAATAAAAGCGACGAAGCAACGCACGAAGAAAGCCTGAGCACACTGTACTCGCTCGTGTCTGAAGCTGTGGAAGGCAAAATCGGTGTTGACGCCACGCAACGCAACTACCTCGCCAAACTAGAACTCAGTCTTACCAAACGACTCGGCGAAGTTGAACACGTCACACAAGCGCAAGACCAAGACGACGCCGATGGAACGGTCGTGCTTTCCGCCGAAGCTGGTGACACCGAGGTAGACGCGGAGTCTCAAGTCGATGCTACAGAGGTTCGCGACACGCCCAAGGGTGACAACAACGACGATGAGGATAGCGACGATACTATGTTAGCAGGCATGCAGGGCGAGGGCACGCGTATGCCGCTTGAAGACGACGATGGCGAAGAAGACGATACGATGACGTTGCCTATCCGCAGAAGTAGACCGGCCGTCACAGAGGAAGACATCATGGAGGATTTATTGGCGAGCGAGATGTAAATTTGTGTATACGTGACGACCGTGTACAAGTGTTTTTGGGCGTTCGTCTAAACTCTTCAATGATATCCGCGGTTAGGGCTAGATATTGGAGAAATAGATGCGGTTTTACAGTTCAATCAATTTGAAATGATCATGGATCTTTATGCGGGTTGCTTCGCTTGGAGTAAGCGTGCTTTGATGTATCACTTCGCCTGGAATCACCTTCCTCTTATATATTTAGCTTGTGTGACGGCGACGGCGGCGTGAGGGGCGTTGTACCTGGACTGGACTCCCTGTTGGGAGGCTCTGCCTCGTCCTGTTTCAAACTGGGTGAAATTGAAGATACGAACCGGTGCAAGATACATTCAAGGCCTTTCGATCTCTGAATCAAGCTGCACCACCAATGCAAAGCCCAAGCACTAAACATGTCCAATCCCACGTAAAAAAAAAGGGGTATCCCAAAAGCTGCCCCAAACCCGGACACAATTACGCTCAAGCCCAAAACTCCCTTGTTATGCATATGTCGTCGCCTCACCAAGGCCGATCAATCGAGTCCATCCACCCAAACACTTCGCGTACATACGCTCCGATCCGTCTACACTTCTCGCTCGCGCGATCCACGCGACACGCTTCCTCTGCAACAACGTCCCACAGCCGGCGCTCAACGTCGTACCCTAGCATCTTGACCATTTCCTCTTTGGGCCCCCACATGCGATGCACAGTCCCATCCGGCTCAAACAGCACCTCGTCCGTGTCCAGCAGCACACGTTCGGGATCCAGCTTGAGTATGTTTTGGTGTAGGAACACAGGTCTCGGCCGTCGTGGTGCTTTGCGCGTATAATTGAGCGCGGCCTCGACGGTTGGGTTGGGGTGCGCGGCGTCTTTGGCTTGCCACTTGGGGTCTGGGTGGATGTGAGAGACGTGAGGGGAGAGGTACTCGTAGTCGAGGCCTGGGTCGGCCTGCGCGATGCCCGTTCCGCGAAAGGTGCCGTTGAGCCAACGGCCGAGGGCGCCGGGGGCGGTGCGCACCTGGTACCATGGCAGGCGGGTAGCGAGCGCGGCCTGAACGAAGGTTTCTTTGTCGCCGGCGCCGTGGGAGCCCTGGCACAGGAGCGCGTAGTAGTGGGAGGGGCCGTAGTAGTTGTAGTAGACCATAAGGAGGAGAGATTCGCGGTGGATGTCCTTGTTGAGGAGGATTTGACCGCTTTCAGTAGAGAGACGAGAGGAGACCGGGTCAGTGGGGATGGCGGCGATGTGGTAGAAGTGGGGGGAGACAGTGAGGGCGTAGAAGTCGGGCCAGGTTACGAGGGCGTGAGTAGTGTAGGGAGGTGTGGTGAAGAGGATTGTTGGGTCGTATGTTGGGAAGGCGTCGCTGTCTAGGAAGAGGACGTGCTGGAAGGTTGAAAACAGGATGGAGAGAACTTTGTATTGGTAGTGGTCCGGTTTGGTCAAACTGCTGTTTTGGGTGTAGATGCTGGAGAGAACGACGCAACGTGCATTGAGTGAGGGCAGTACAATGTCGCATGTTGTGTGCGAGTATTCGCTCCAGTCGTCGATGAAGACCTCCATGGGCAGATTACATCCTGTGCGGCGGAGCATACGGAGAGAGACTAGTAAAATAGGCATATAATCAGAATTCGCGGTCGTGACGATGCCAGTCGTCCCCTTTGCGAAAGCGATTTTGGGCGCAAGATGTTGTGCAGTTTTGCGCATCATATAGTGCGCTCGCAATAATGCCGTCTCATCCTGCTCCGTGAATCCAACAAGTCGTTGCGGTAGTTTTTTCTCTGTTTTTAAGGGCTCATAGTCGTCTTCTGAATGCTGGATTGATTCCTCGAATACCTGGAGTGGCTTGCATAGTGGCTCTGCAGCAAGTAGAGCAGAAGCAAGCTCCTGCCAAAAGTCGATCACCGATGCATTGAACGTTGAGCTCACCTCTGTCAGATTTTTGATTTTGGAAACGTCGAGAACAGCTGGAAAGGTGGTCGTATCGTCGGGTCTCCGAGGAAGGAAGTAAGTACTACAGGTAAACAGGAAGAGAAGAAAAGCGCCCAAACGCACTGCCGTCGCTATGCAACTCGGCGAGTTGATCAGCATCGTAGCTTCTGTCTCTGGCAATTGCAGAACCCCATCAGATCATATACAGCCGACAACACCCCATGCAAGAGGCCTTCGCTAACAGGAAATAGAATCTGAGAAGAACGTAAGATGTCAGTACGGTGATATGCCAACTTTGAATCCTTGCGATTCTCGGTGGCGGCCTTGCGGAGCTAGGCTCAAACAGCAACGAGGCTCTATGCGGATAATCAGCCGTTGTGGACTCCAAGACACAAGAAGAAAGTTGTACAATGTCGCCTTGGCACCGAAACCCATTTTTACGCTTCCCATACACAGAGACACGGTTGGATGTAGTGCTAGCGTATGGCAAATAGTAGCATATTATATGTATCATGGAACCCCAATGCACCACCCGCGAGCTTATTACAAGTAGCCTAACACTAGACCCTCTTCCGGACCAACATTCCTACTCGACCATATGTCGGATGCACACTTAAAGCTATTTATTGAATCTGCCCTATTACCGAGCCCCAGTAGCTCTGGAACCAGGTTCTGAACACCAGGTAGCACGTGGCTTCGTTGAACTACGTTCCCAACACCCATCTCATGATACCGACTTGCGTGGCACACTGTACACCGTCTCCAAAAGACCCTCTCACTACAACTGGCCTTCCCCCTTTTGTGTGCTCCAGTTCGTCGGCACCAAGACACGAATAGGCGCTGGCATGACATTGTTCACAACCAGTGCACACGCTCGGTCTCAAACATATCCATCACCACATGTCGCGCCATATATCCCTGGCTTAGCGACTCATTGACCGTCCACAACATGGACATACTGATCTAGCCCATCTCGTCTGAGCATACGTGCACGAATCCAGACCTTTTGCTCGAGCTAATTCATACCACGTAGGACACTCACACGTCTGCTTGCTCGTGCGGGTATCCATTCGGTTTTACACCCCTTGCTTTGCTGGATACAACACAGCATCTAAAGTGTAGAGAACATCCCGACTGTCCATGTATCGTTCGATCCATGTGCCCATGCCGAAGCCACGCAGCTAGGTTTTGTCGAGGGCGTGTGAAAGGCAGATAAAATCAGTTTCTCCTCCAAGTGTAGACATGCATGCGGTACAAAGCGCGCCTTATGCTGTGCGAGTAAGTCCGCCTCTATTAATTACTGAGATAGTTGATATAGGCAGTTTTGACAGAGATCTAAGTAACATGTGTCTAAAGTAACTTTACTAATAGTACCTCAGATCGCATCCATAATGATTTCATAATCGTTATCCTTCCACATACGACCATAGGACCTCGAGAACAGGGCTTCCCGTTCGCTCAGCCTTACTTAAGCAGGGTACCGGCGGATCAGTACTCAGGTGGGTGACCACTGGGGAATCCCCGCTGTTGTATGTTTTTGTTTTTGATTAGGCATCCCTTTCTTAATACCATCTTTTTTTTGTTGACCCATATGGAGACAAAAAGGGGAGAAGATTTCGAAGCGAAAGGCATATGCTCGAAAACGTGACCATGAGAAATCAACGATACAGATATTCAAATCTCAAGCACACACATTGAAGAAAGCGAAGGGAACAAGATTGACTTGAGCCGGAGATAACCCACCTAACGAGTCTTTGTGCACAAAAGTCCATCCACCCATCCATCCTCGTTTAAATACTTTTGAAAAGGGAAAAGGAAAAAGCAGTTTCCAAATTCTCCACCTAATCCCATCATCCACGCCGCCCCGTCCAGCTTTTTTCAATGTGAAGAGATTATCGAAAAAACCCTTAAACACCACCCATCCGCAAAGGTATCGAACTCCCTCCATATGATCCATTCTATAAGCATTCCCGAGTCCCGTTTCCATGCCAGGCAGCCTGCAAATGCCACGAAATGTTAATTCAGAGTATCGACAAACTCCCCCATAATCAATCTTGCCCTTGCCCTCGTAATCCGACGATGACCTCCCCACATAAAAGCGCTGTGCAGATCTGGACTCAAGAAGATCGATACCATATGTACGTGTGGCTTACGCCGGTGACTTGTTTGCAGGATTCGAAGCATTGCGACGATCGTCGTTCATCGACAGCGAGCCGAACCCGGTAGAAAGGAAAGAGAAAGCGTCATTACGACCGTCGCCTCCGTTGGGGGCGCCCTGGTTGGGATAGGGGTCGGCAGCGGAAAAGGCAGCTTCGGTGCGACTATCAAACGAAGTTCCGTGCATACCTCCATTGGGCATGTATCCAGCACCCATGGGTTGGTAAGGGCTAGCGCCGCCCATACCAGAAGGAAGAGCATAGGAGCTAGGAGGTGCGCCGTACTGCTGGGCAGGGAAACCGCCAGCAAAGCCAGTAGGTCCGTAGGGACCAGCGCCAGGGGTGCTACCCATGGAGGGAGGACCCATACCAAAGCCCGAAGGCGTGTCCATTGGAGATGGGAAAGCAGAGTCAGCAACGACAGCAGCTCCAGCACGGCTTGCACCGCAGCGTAAACAAGCGGTGTTCTTGGCAAAGTTGTGGTAGCCGCAGCCATTCTCGCCGCACTTCCAGTCACCAGCACGGAAAGGAACGACGCCAGTGCCACCACGCATGTGTCCACCACCCATGCTATGACCGTGACCACCGTGACCCATGGGGTGCTGAGGAGGGCCCATCATGCCTGGGTGAGCATAGCCACCACCATAGCCTCCATATGCCATGTGATCACCGCTGGGAGGGCCTTGCTGCATGGCAGGGAATGAGCAGCGGAAGCAGGCGGTACGACGCTGAAAGTTGGAGAAGCCGCATGAGGGGCAATTCCAGTCGCCAGGACGAGGGCGGTTCTTGCTGGGCGGGAATGGGGTGATGATGTCGGCAGCACGGTCGAGGACACGGGACGACGACGGGGATACCTCGATGGCCTTTTCGTTGAGGGCACGACCATTCATGCAGAGCGATTCGGCAGCCTGTCTATGTTAGAGTGTGCCAGGGTGGTATGTATACGAGCTGAGCTTACCTCTTCGTGGGAAGAGAAGATGGCAAAGCCGGTGCCGGTGGGCTTGTGCTGGTCGGGGGTGCGAAGAGTCCAGAAAGCAATAGGACGGCCGCCAAATTGAGTGTACCAGCTCTCGAGCTCCGATTGTGTGGTGTCATGCGGCAGGCCGCTCATGTGGAGGACCTTGCTTCGCTCGTGGAGGAAGGCGCGGACATCGGCGCGGGCATCCATTGGCTTGGTGAGGACGTCAGGGTGGTCTTGAGGGGGTTGGCTCTTGCGGATGAGGCCTCGAAGTACGCGTGCGAGGGTAACGGCCTCTTCCATGGCACGGCGGGGTGAGGCGGGAGCTAGTGCTTGCAAGTGAAAGGGTAGGTTGTGTTTGATGGGGGCAGATGCCTGGACAGGCTCGACCTCGAGGGCGGCGCAGATGTTTGTGAGAGCACTGGAGCCAAAGGGCAGTGACTCGGGGTGGTGTGCCTGCCAGCGCTGGTATTCAGTGCGTAGGTCGAATGTGCGGGAGTGCTGGAGGTACGGGGGCAGTACAACGGCCTTGTCACGGGCCTCGCGCGGCAATTGAACGCGCAGGTCCCACGAGTCGAGGGTGACGAAGGCGAACTCGAGATTCTTGGGCGTGATATGTTCTTGGGCGAAGTTTGTGAAGTGTTCAATGGCGTCTCTGAAAGAGCCGGCATTTCGGACTTGGTCCCAGGTCAAGGTTGTCAGTGAAGCTGCAGGGCAAAGGGGGGTTAGCTAGTGAATGAGCAAACGGAGACAGGAGGAAGTGACGTACTGCATAGAGCAGTAATCGGCGTGTTGACTGGCTTCACTAGCACGCTGTCCCGGTGCAGCTATAAAACTTTGTCAGCAGCTGCTTGTGTGGCAGGCGTGGTCCTGTGGGGCTGCCTACCTCCTCGCACGATTTGGCATCGAGCAGAATCCAGCCCAGCTCAATCACCTCAGCCGAGTCCTTGGTCACGTAGACGCCGTGCTCATCGCAGGTGGTCGCTACGTGTATGACGACA
Organism: Ophiosphaerella herpotricha; assembly: GCA_028458525.1. Lineage (NCBI taxonomy): Eukaryota > Fungi > Ascomycota > Dothideomycetes > Pleosporales > Phaeosphaeriaceae > Ophiosphaerella > Ophiosphaerella herpotricha. The sequence goes on from JALNQK010000058.1 coordinate 99,272, forward strand.
TAGCGGTCCAGGTTGGGTGCTGCAGGGCTTGGTGTCTGTTGTTGCGTGGCCATGGTGTTCTGTCTGGTGAGTTTGCTGGGTAGTCTGGCTTGTCTTGTCTAGTTGGTCAGGTCAGCTGTGCCTCGCGAGACGGCTTCTCAATTCCGCAGGCAAGGCGGCGGTTGTTGTGGGTGGTTGTGGTGGTGTTGAGGCCGAGGGAAAGAGCGAGGGACGGCAAATGTAGTCGAGGGCGACGTGGAGTGAAGGTGAGGACGAGTGACAAACGGAGCTGTCGAGTTGAGGGAGGATTGGGGAGGATTGAGTGGAGCAGAGCTTCGGAGCTTGAGCGAGTGAAGACGGGCAAAGCGTGCTTCTCGGGTGCGGACGAGACGCAGCGCTGGGTCTTGGGCAAAGATGAGACCAAGTGGTAGCAGATGTGGTCGGATAGACTGCGGCTCCGTGCAATGCTCCCAGGAAGATTTCTTGACGTGGATAGTGAAGCTAAGGCACAAGCAGGAAGAGCTTGGCGTGCCATAGGAGCATCAGTGCGGCAGCGGTAAGCCATGTCACTACCCAATGCCCCTCAGCATTATGCATCATGGACGGCTACGGAGAACCACTATTGCTCTCCATGCCTGTCTCCTCCTACATGCTGCTCTCCACCCACCTTGTACATGGGAGTTCCGTTCGGTGCTGCTGGTTACCATCTCTCTCTATATTTGGTCTTGAAACACGTCTACGCCCTCTCTGATTGCTCGGCCCACGCGTCTGTTGAACCGTCTCGCGTGAGCTGTGCCTCCGTTGTGTAACCCTGTGCATCTGTCTTAATATTGATTCAAACGTCTGCAACCACCCGCCGCCGGTCGTGGGCTGACGTGCGGCCACGGTACCAGACATGAACCTCAACCACTCTTTGGGACAGTCACCCACCCGTCACCCATCACTCTCACCCATCGCGCCTCTCTGGCCCGCTCGCCACCCTTCGGACCGTCTGTACCCGGCAGCCTGGATGCAATTGGTCTTGCATATGGTCTTGCATATGTTGTCCGACATTTACTTGAACATTGAGGGCGCTTGTGGCTGACGATTAGGTTCCCTTGCCATATTCCCCGCGGCAGAGCTCCGCCCACGTGACCGTCTCTTAGCACCTGCACGCTCTTTGGAGAAGCCTTGCGCCGCTGATCTTGCTGACAAGTGCAACGGGTGCTAGACTGGCCGCATTGGCTTCCTATTTGTGGCTCACGGCGCTCATTACTCTGTGTGGATGAGCCCCTTTCCCTGATTATCACATCCGCTGTAGTCTACTATTGCATACTTAATACGGCGCGCTGAGCACGCGCACTAGCATTGTTCCACGCCAGCCCTTTTATGCTCTTGTTTCCCGCACAAAGCCCGTTTCCCTGAGCCTGGTCCTCTTTCGCGCATGTCTCGGCATCGGGGATTTCCCTCGTCCCCGCAATCATTCCCTCCGGCTCGCGAGTAAGTCAAATTATTCAATTTCGCTTTCATAACAGTAGACACAACACGACTGCACGCTGCATGCAAGCTTCATCGGTGCACTGCCTGACTATTTCTACCTAGCTCCAAGGGCGGCATCATGGGCTTCTTCAAGCGTTTTACCCGCAAAAAGAGCAAGCCGGCCAACAATATCACCCAGTGGAATGAAGCCTACTCATCCGCGGTCTATGCATACCACGGCCCCGACCAGACCCTGCGCCTGCCAGACAACGTTCTGCGCCGCATTTTCGAGGAGGTTTGTCCGCACTCGAGCGACGAGACGCTGGACGGAAGTGAGGATAGCGGGAATGATGGCTGCATGAGCTGTGACATGCGCGACCTGGCACATTGTGCATTAACGCGGCGACAGTGGTATGGCATTGCTGCAGGGCTCTTGTAGGTGCACAATTCCACGTGCCTCTCGCCTCCAGCTGACCTGGCCCAGATACAACAGCATCCGCATTGACGCGGTCCACTACTGCGAGCTCGAGGAAGTCTTCGCAGAGCAACGCCGGAAGTCGCGACACGGTGACGAGATTGACCGCCCCACGGCGCGACTGCAGCAATTATGTCAGAGCGTGCGGGGTAACCAGTATCTTGGCCAGCGCGTGCGCTTTATCAAGCTGCCATACATGCTGCGAGAGTCGGCAAAGGCTGACTTGGCCCGCACTGTTTCGGGCTGTCCTAACCTGGAGTACATCGACCTGCCCGACGGTTTCTACACCGGTGATGCCTCGTGTCAACTGCTGCGCCAGGAACTGCAGGCTCGATGCCCGCATATCCGGAAGATGAAGTACAATGAGGGCGGGGAGCAGGCCCTCGAGTCGCTGATACACGGCTACTGGCAGGAGCTGAGCATCGTCGAGCTGAACAGGATATACATGGAGCCCAGCGTGTTCAGGCAGGTCCTCGGCATGCTCCCTCAGCTAAGTGAACTCCGTATTTCTAGCGTCCCCTGGATCAACGACTCGACTTTGCACAGCTCACCAGGTCTGCCCAACTTTCCGCCCTTGGAAATACTGAAGCTGGACAAGGTCCACGGTATGACCGCAGAGGGACTAGCCCAATACCTGTCCAGCCCCATGTGTGCCAACAGACTGCGCACACTCATCATCAAGGACTGCTCTAGTCTCCCAGTATCGTCTCTCTACACCCTTCTCCAGGCAGCAACCAGCCTCAAAACTCTCGACTACACCGCCACCGTGACCGCTGCCCTCCCTCTCGACCCGCTTCCCCCACTTACCTCACATACTCTCCACAAACTCAACTACGAAATCATCTCAACCTCATCTACCCAGCTCTACCCCCCTGGTGCCTCCTACTACCAATATCTCTCCAAATCCCTTCTCGGAAACGCCCTCCCCGCCCTCCGCCAACTTTATGTTCGCGATCCAGACTTTCCAGAAATTCTTACCCTCGCGCCCCCTGTTCGCCCTTTCTCGGAGGCACCGCCTCCGACCTTTAACCAGCCCCTCGAAGTCTACTCAAAAGGCCTCGACGAACTCGAATGGATATTTACCTCCATCATTCCTTCCGACGCCGCCGGTCGTCGCCCCTCGCTATCGGGCGGCCGGCCTGTAAGCAGCTACTCTGCACATCGAGGCCTGGGGCCCCAATGGGGTGGCGATGCACGCAAGAGCGTCGTCGTGCCGAACGGATTAGGCGGCTTCCTCGCTGTGCCTGCGGATGATGCGAGGCCACGGAGCGCAGGCGGACCAGTGCCAAACGGAGGGCTGGGACATGGTTATTCGAGGAGTTTTGGGGGTGATGCGAGTCCACGGGCGAGTTGGATGAGCCATGTCGGGCGGGAAAGGAGAGCATCTCGGGCAGATCTATGGAGGTGATGAAATGGGTTTATTATTGAATTTTGTTTAGGGCTAGTTTTCGGTTTTCGGTTTGTGGCTTGAGGTGTGTCCGATTCGATCCTATACCCCGGTTTTCCTTTCACGAAGGGCTGTATGATATACATTATCAGGGATCATATTTTGGAGATACCTTGTTTTTTTTTTGGGGGGAGGAGGAGGCTTGTTGGCCGTATATACATTGGTTAGAGGAGGAATTTTTCACAATTACTGTATGCGACAATATGGATTTATCTACAGGCAGAATTGGGTTTAGAAGCTTGTGATGAGATGTTTCATACCTGAATGATTCTACACAGATGAGAGATGGGTATTAAAAATAGACTCGAACTAGTAATTAGAGAAGGATAGGCGAAGTTACTTTTTCATAGAGCTGACGACGCCATATTTAATGAGAGTCCTCTTGCTGTGCCATTTTATCTTCCAAGTGTGTAGGTAATGTACATAATTCTACTTCCAGGTTAGAATAGGGCGGGTCCTGGCCCGGTAGATGATCTTCCCGTTCTGCAGGTCATGTAGGGCTGAACAGCGATACCTGGTTGAGAAACAGTGGCTGAGGAAGGTGGTTGTAAAAGGAAAAATAAAATTAGAGGCGTGGTCAAGTCGAGCCATAGGCGAGGGATGGGACTCAGCTGGACCGGGGTTAGCGTACGAACAATTTGGGATTGAAACCAACCAGGCCAAACACGCCCCCTGAAGGCCAGGTGCGTAACAAGGAAGGCCAAGTACCCGCCAGCGCGGTGCCTGGTATTGCAGTACTTAATTTCCAAGAATGCGACGCCGTTGTAACCGCGTGCACTTGCCCTGATCGTCATTCTGCTGCACGGCACTGTCTTGCCGTGTTTCCCTGTTTGCCCTGCTCTGCTCCCTCACTTCAATGAGCCATAGCGCCCTCGATTCTCGCGCAGGCACACCACCGCAGGTCATTGTAGCACTGCATACCCACACTCGCACAGCATGGCCACCGAGACAATGCCGCCGAACACAGGCCCGGGCCAGAAGATGTCTCGCTACAGGAGCGTGAGACGGGCGCAGGAGCAACAGAACCACCACCAGCCCCCGCCAGCAGTGCCGCCGGTGCCGTTGATGCCGCCGGTAGCTGACATGGCGGAACCAGAAGCATCGCCAGCACCCAAGGACGCGCCCATGAGCAGGAGCATGAGCCGCTACCATCGCCGCCCACCAACCTCGCACGCGACCACGGCACCCCCAGCCATGCCCGCCCTGCGCTCCAACACGCTGCAGGAACACCAGACCGCCCACATCCCCCCGCCGCTGCCGTCGCCCGCCAGGAACCGGGCAGCCAGCTCACCACATCACGCCTCCTACTCTGCCAACACGGCCCACCACCGGCCCAGGACCGCAAAGGCGCCCACCGACTCCTCGGCTGCCGGCTCTTCTAGCCACTCGCGCTCGCCCCGCGCCGACGACAGCGCCAAGGAACTGCTGCAGAGAGAGCGCGAGAGACAGCGCCTGCTCAAGGAAAAGTACGACGCCGAAGCCCACGCACGGAGAGAGGCCCGCCAGGCCGAAATCGATAGGCTCGAGAGATTGCGCAGGGACGAGGAGGAGGCGGCACTGCTCAAGGCCCAGCGCGAGGCCGAAGAGGCCGAGGCCCTGCGGCGGCAGAAGGAGGAGCAGGAAGCCGAGCAGGAGCGAGGGAAGCGACTACGCAAGGCAGAGACGCAGAAGGTCCTGTTGCAGAGAGAGGAGGAGGCGCGCAGGGCGAAGCAGGAGAGGGACCGCAGGGCAAGGCTGGACGAGGAAAGGACTCGCAAGGCTCCTTCCTCTTCGCCCCCAGTATCCCCCCCACGACACGATACCAGCCATGGACTGTTCAAACGAAGAAAAGATGGCCTGTCACCAGAAGGTCCGGCAGAGACCTCGAGGGCTCCACAGCTCAATCTGCAACTGGACGAGCGGCCGTCCGAGACTATAAAGCCGGGTGGGGGTGGGGCCGTTCTCGGAATCGACGCGCCTACATCAGCGGTCAACGCTGGAGACCGGGTATGTCGATGCAGTCCTGCACCTAGTAAGCTGCTAACATGTGTGCCAGCGTGTAACTGTCATTTGCGGCAAGATGCGCATCCAGCTGCCGGTGACGCCAACCACCACCCCGCTTGACCTCATCAAGTCAGCCGCCACCATTCTGGCTGAGCCCATCAACGTCAGGACCGCGGTGATGCAGGAGCTGTTCGTAAAGGTGAGCATCACACGGCCCCTGCGCAACTACGAGTATGTGCGTGATATTATGAATTCGTGGGACGCAGACAACCAAAATGACCTCACCATCATCGACTCAGAACTTGATGGTATCGACCAGGATGATCTGCTTGCCTACAAGGTGTCAGACACAAGACCAGAGGGCATGTCGTGCTTCATTCAGTATTCGTCGAGGCCTGGCAAGTGGTCCAAACGCTACCTCACCCTTCGCCCCGACGGTCAGCTGGTTATGGCCAAGAATGACAAGGTCAAGGAAAAAGACCACGAGAACATTCTCACCATGACCGACTACGACATCTACTCCGTGACACAGGCCAAGTTGGCCAAAGTGAAGCCGCCCAAGAAGATATGTTTTGCCGTGAAGAGTCTACAAAAGTCCAACATTTTCGCGGATGAGTCGCAGTACGTGCACTTTTTCTGCACAAACGACAGGAGCATAGCCACCCTGTTCTATAAATCTCTGCAGCAATGGAGAAGCTGGTATCTCAAGCACCAAAAGGGCGAGGGATTGAAGAAGAAGACGGTAGCCCAGCGCAACGTCTCCGGAGGCGAGCCAGCCGCCATAGTCCCCTCGCATACAAGAGGCGAGTCTGTCGGGTCGCATTACCAGCTTGGACAATTCTCGTCACTCCTAGATCTTGAAGACTTCAATAAAAAACTGGATGCCATTGAAGTACACAAGCCGGGAGAGTTTCCTGATGATAAGCCACTGTCTGGGCTGAACACGAAAGCTATACATGCAAGGAAGAAGTCCTTGCGAGTCAAGCAACCTCCTCCTGCGGCATTCAATAGAAGCGCTCCGGCTCTCGACAATCCATCGCAACCTAGCACACGACAGAACTCCATGCGACGAAGCCTCGACCAGCAGGAGGAAGAGACATTTGCGCCTAAAGGTCTCCTTGGGCGAGGCTACACTGTACGACAGGCTGCAGCCCAAGAGCGAGAGCAGAAGCCAAACGGGCCGTTCACGGATGGCCCGTCGTTGATCAGCGGCATGGACCGTCTAGTGGCACTAAACAATGACTCGAACTTGAGTCGCAAACCCTCAACACGAAGCAATCACCATAGGCGGACCTCCAGCGATCTCCAACGAAGCGGATCAAGACGGGTCCCTGGTATGCCAGAACCCCTGGTGGATTTGAGGCCAACGTATCGCCCACCACCGCAGCACGCAAACAAGGGCAAGGGCTTCAATCCAGGAGCTGCTGCAGGCCCGTTAGTTGAGAGCGCGACATCCATCGAGGAAGCGATCAAGGTTCCGTCGTCCACCGACTGGCGTGCACGCCCAACGACAGGGCGCGCATATGGCAACGGGGGACACGAGCGTACGAAATCATTGAAAGGTCGTGGTGAGCCATTGGCAGCGTACACCAACAACAACCACTCTGGGGCTCCTGATGACGATAGAGACGCATTCACTGGGGGCGGCCTGCTGTCACAAGCAGGCTACTCGCAAGGGCCCGCGCTTATTGGTCGTGGAGTGATGGACGGATCAAAAGCAAAGGGGCCCATGATTGATTTATGCGAGAGCAACCAGATTGCTCCAGGCAGCCTATTGTCAGCAATACCCGACTCCAACGGGCTCATCATCGATCGGTCGGGAAAGTAAATTAATAGGAAGTTAGCGAGCCAGACAATGGCAAAGCCATAGTAACGGCCGATGAAAAGGCATGTTTAATGTTCATGATACCCTGGCTGGTGGGACTCTTGGTAGTTTGGATTTGGTTGAGTAGCCACCCATTTCCCCCTGATCGGCTACCTCGGCGCACACTGCTTAGCATTAGTCTTGATATCCCTTTTTCTATATTTCATAATTGTGTGTTTGTGGAGCATTGCTGGCATGGGGATAGCGTTAGTGTTTGGTAGGCATAGGTAATTTACGTACGAGTCAACGGCTATAGCAAGGAGATAATCCAGAATTCATAGACAGTATGTGTAACCGTCTTACTTGGGCCATGGATTTCACCGGCAATTTGTCCGAGGAAGCGTGGCGAACGGACTGGCAAGCCTAAGCGGCAACCCCGCAATCGGTCGGTAGTATGACGGTATGCTGCAGCTGGAGACGACCAGCTGCGGAACCAGTACGTACCTATGCCACCATCAAAGCCCTGCCCTTCCACACTTCTCCAAGCAAAGGCGAAAATATCGAGCAAAAGATTGAAACTCGCCTGGCGAGATCGGACGATGGATCCGCGCCTCATTTCCACAAGCGGACTGTTGAGCTGTTGACCGTACCCATGCCCATGCGACGAGACCGGCACCAGCAAAAATTTGAGTCGAGCCGCGGGGAAACAGGCTCCGAGTTGGATTATCCTTCTCCTCCGCTGTGGGCGTGGATTCACGATGGCGAGGCCATTGAGCGCGTGAACACATGTGGTCCAATTGGAAGGGTGGCCTATGGATGAATTGGGCCAGAGAAAGGCGGCACTACGTCATGTCAAGCGATCCGGAGCTCTGACCTATCTCGTCCCAAGGTCTCATGTCCCAATCTCTGCCCACCTCGAGTACAGAGAGCTCGTGCGCTGGGAGCAGGACACAGATAGAGCTGCTCTTGCTGGCAACGCTGCTTCTTGCATTGCCTCTTGTCGCATGCGTACCATTGAATCCCTACCTATTCAGCTGCAGGGCATTCGATTGATTGCATCGTACTCAACACTAAAGCAATACATACGCTTGTCTAGTGCGGCAGCCCGCAGTAGCTCAACCAAGCCCGAGCTCAGAGCTCTCCGGTCAGGTCTTCATCTAGCTTGTCCCCTCTGTCAGTGTCTGTTTTTCTCTTCTTCCACACAAACAAACAATGGCTGAGACTGGGACAACGACGCGAGACGTGACCAACCACGCCCTCTTTGAGGTTGCGACTGAGGTCGCCAACCGAGGTATGTTTGCAGGCCATCGCGCTCTGGCGCACGCTGCAGTTACTAATGAATTTTAGTTGGCGGTATCTATTCAGTCCTTAAATCCAAGGCGCAGGTCACAACCGCCGAGTATGGTGCGGCATACACACTCATTGGCCCATGGAACAGGGCATCGGTATGCTGGGCCAGGAGCATCTGGGCTACGGTACTGATGCACAATACAGGCTTCCGTCGAGGTTGAACCCATAGAACCAAAAGACCCTGCTCTTGTAGCCACCATCAAGTCCATGTCCGAGCGCGGCATCCAGACTCTGTACGGACGTTGGCTGATCGATGGCGCCCCACGCGTCCTTCTCTTTGATACCGGCACTGGCTACCGATGGCTTGATGAATGGAAGGGCGATCTATGGTCAACTGCTGGCATTCCTTCGCCACCAGGCGATTCTGAGACCAACGAGGCTATTGTTTTTGGTTATCTTGTTGCATGGTTTATTGGCGAGGCAAGTCGGTGACCCAGAATTCAACTATTCGACCCTAACCAAATCGCAGTATGTATCCCACGAGAAGAAGCGAGCCGTCATTGTTCAATTCCACGAGTGGCTTGCAGGTGTTGCCGTTCCTCTTTGCAAGAAGCGCCGCATCGACGTAACCACGATCTTCACTACACACGCCACCCTTCTCGGTCGCTATCTCTGTGCTGGCTCTGTAGATTTCTACAACAACCTGCAATACTTTGATGTGGATGCTGAGGCTGGAAAGCGTGGCATCTATCATCGGTATTGCATAGAGCGCGCTGCAACACACGCCGCCGATGTCTTCACCACCGTCTCGCACATCACTGCATACGAGAGCGAACACCTGCTCAAGCGAAAGCCAGATGGCGTTCTGCCCAACGGTCTGAATGTAAAGAAGTTCTCCGCCACGCACGAGTTCCAAAATTTGCATCAGCAGGCCAAGGTCAAAATCAACGATTTCGTACGAGGACATTTCTATGGCCACAATGACTTCGATCCCGAGAATACTCTGTACTTCTTCACTGCAGGCCGATACGAGTACCGCAATAAGGGTGTGGACATGTTTATCGAGTCCTTAGCACGGTTGAACCACAAGATGAAGAACGAAAACTCAAATATGACTGTTGTTGCTTTCATCATTCTGCCCGCGCAAACTACTTCCTTGTCGGTCGACTCCCTGAAAGGACAGGCCGTTATCAAGTCGCTGCATGATACCGTCAATAACATTGCCGAGAATGTAGCCAAGAAGCTGTTTGAGCGCTCTCTGACATGGACAGAAGGCCAGGACCTTCCGGAGGACAAGGATTTGATCTCGCCTGCAGACAAGATCTTGCTTCGTCGGCGGTTGTTTGCCATGAAGCGTCATAATCTGCCGCCGATTGTCACCCACAACATGGTAAATGATGCGGAAGATCCAGTGTTAGCACAGCTGCGCCGCTGCCAACTGTTTAACCACCCTTCGGATCGCGTCAAGGTCGTGTTCCACCCCGAGTTCTTGAACTCAGCCAACCCCGTCCTCCCTCTCGACTACGACGACTTTGTCCGCGGCACCCATCTCGGTGTCTTTTCCTCATACTACGAGCCATGGGGCTACACGCCCGCCGAATGCACCGTCATGGGTGTTCCTAGCATCACAACCAACCTCTCTGGCTTCGGTTGCTATATGGAAGAACTCATCGAAAACGCAGCCGACTACGGCATCTACATCGTCGACCGGCGCATGAAAGGCGTCGACGACTCAGTTAACCAACTCGTCGACTACATGTTCGACTTCACCAAGAAATCCAAGCGCCAACGCATCAACCAGCGCAACCGCACCGAACGCCTCAGCGACCTGCTCGACTGGAAGCGCATGGGCCTCGAATATGTGAAAGCCCGCCAACTCGCGCTCCGCCGCGCATACCCCAATTCCTACCCCGAAGACGAGGAACCAGACTTCTTTGGCTCTCAGGATGTCAAGATCTCGCGGCCCTTGTCCGAACCAGGGTCGCCGCGCGATCGCTCCGGCATGATGACGCCTGGCGATTTCGCGTCACTACAAGAGGGCCGCGAGGGGTTGAGTACCGAGGACTACATCGCGTGGAAATTGCCGTAAGTCTTTGAGATTGTCTTTTCCATGATGTTGGGTTTTTATCAGTGCACTAATGCATTTCACAGCGAGGAAGAGGAGCCAGATGATTTTACATTTCCGCTTACACTCAAGACGAAGAGTAAGCCTAACTCGGGGGCGAATACCCCGACGAAGGTTAATGGGGCGGATTGAGTTTAAGGGCGAGGTGTGATTTCGAATTGCGGTGCGGTGTGGGGGTTATTCCTTGGTTTGCTGGGTGGATGAGTATGATGTATTGTAGTGTAGCGTAGTTTTTTTGGGAATGATAAGTGTTATGTCATGAGTTTGGTCGATAAGTGAAGGTGTTTTTGGTGTTTTGTGGAGCGCGGTTGGGCAAGCATTTTTTTTATGTGGGGGTAGGAAGCTTGGTAAGAAGGATTTGGCTTGGGAGGGGTAGGGTCTAGAGTGAAGGAGGTATTGTGTGTGTTCATCTACCAAATTGGCATAGAGAAGATAGTATACTAACAATCACAAAGCCGGAAGAGTAGGAAACCAATTCCCTAGAAAGTTTTATGGCATATTCTAGTATCAAAGCTAGCGTCGGCGTGCTTGCGCATCCGTTGGGTACATTGACCCTCGCTAAAGTACCAGGTTCGGTGGAGCACAGCCACTGATGAAACGAAAACGGGCAGCGTTGATTCCCATCTTGGTTCATCGTGATTGATTGTTTTTGGAGAAGGGCGGTGTGTGTGGCCGGGGGAGGGTCGCCAGTGCTGCATGTAAGGAGCCCGAGGAAGCCGACATACACATAGCCGATATACGCAGATAATCGGTTGGCCAAGATACCGACCTGTTACCACGCAGCGCAATGCTCAGATCAATTCCGAGACGTAATCTTCGTCATGAGGCGCAGCACGATAACAGCAGGCACACGACATGGTACATAGGATAAAAGGAGCCAGGAGCCGGGCCAGCCGTTTTTGCACGAACCATGCGCCCTCGTTTCACGACCGAATGCTTGTTTGTCGACCCAGGCGGTCGGACTGGCTGAAACAGGGGTGCGCGACTGGGAACCCGCTCTCAGCGACAACGCCATCCTCGAAAAAAAAAATAAAAAAATAATAAGAGCCGGGGGTCCGTGGCTGGGCCAGACCTTGGCGTCATTGAACAACGACACATGGCCGGGCGCGCGCCCGCCCGCCCCTTCACACCCATCCATGCCCCAGCACTTGGACTTTTTCACCCCAACCGAAATGATCGCGCCGATGAGACGTGCTGTCTTCATGTCGCGCTCCTTCGGATCGGTCCGTTAGATTCCTGACATCCTGGCCCAGCTGAATACCCGTTGTTGTCCTGCTCCACTGCTATACGCGGCGGCGGCGCGCTGATCGTCCGCCCTTTCCATATCTTGGTGCGCTGTCACTTCTCTCCTCCACCACGAACGATACCTATACTTGTGAAATATGGTGTTTGGACCGTGGATTTCGGCTCTGGCGTCGTGCCGCGTGCGCTTGCCCAAAAAGAAGGGGGCGTGGAAACCCAACGTCAATTTCATTGCTCTTCATTGTAGGTGCTGCTGGTTCGGTGTTGTACGTGTGCGTGGTGTGGTGGGGCTAATTTGCCGGACAGATGCGTATATTTGCTTCCATACCATTCTGGGCTCAATTGTTATGTTCAGCAATAGTAACCTGCGCTACATTGATGCCCTGTTTTTTGCCAGCGGGTGTGCGACGCAGAGTGGGTTGAATACGTGAGTTGAAGGGTCTATCTGAGGGGATGCGGCTGATGAGGATCGCAGTGTCGATGTCAATCTGCTGCCGCTTCACGCGCAGGTGTGGATGCTGCTGTCCACCTGCATGTGCACGCCCATCTTTATTAACAGCACCGTCGTCTTCATTCGCCTATACTGGTTTGAGAAGCGCTTCCAAAACGTTGTCATCGAGTCCCGCAGTGCTCGTCATACTCGCACGATATCGAGAGCAAGGAGTGATGCTAGGCGGGATGGAGGTCAGGATCTGGGTCAGGAAGAGCATGGCGTTGGCAGTCGACCAATTCGGGTCATGAGGGGTGCCAATGGACTAGCAGAGGGCGGCAAAATCGAGGACGAGCATGCTTTCACTGAAGATATGGGCAATGGCATCCGCGAAAACAAGGTTGTCGACGACGCCGAGGTGGATCCTCTCGAGAGTTCCATGACCCCAGTACACCAAGTCACTTCCAACGTCGCGTGGGCGGATAATGTAAATTCACCTCGAGACAAGGAGCGGCTGCGATTGCATGACTCTGTCGAATCACCCACCACCGAGCGGTTTCCTGAGAAGAATCGCGAGCAAAGCATTGCTTTCGTCGAGAAGCAGCGAGATCACAAACAGAAAGGAACCTTGCGTATTCCAGGGCCACGGGATTACGAGTTGGGCCTAGAGCCAGAGGAAGTTCAAGCAGGCGATAATAGCTTGAACAAGATTACAAGCCGGATATCTGAAGAGTCCCACCCGAAGCGAAACCGATCCAATTCGGTTCCCCCTGGGACCATCAATGGCGATGACCATCCTATCAAGTATCACATCACTATCGATGTTCCTCACCGGCAACGCCCGGCGACAGGTGCTTCAGTGTATAACAGGGAAAGGACGGTCGACGACACGAATACCCTTACTGGGTCAGGAGGCCTGCGCTCTCGATCTAGATCACGCACCATGGGGAGCTTCCTTTCTAGGACTAAAGAAGAAGAAGAAGATGCTATGCCGTATCTCAGCTGGACTCCTACTATTGGTCGTAACTCCAACTTCGTCGACTTAACCGAGGAGCAACGAGAGGAATTGGGCGGCATTGAATACCGAGCACTCAAAATGCTTGCTGTGATACTAACTTGTTACTTTGTTGGATTCCACTTGCTTGGCATGGTCATCCTAACTCCTTGGATCAAGTTTACTCCCACCTACAGAGCCGTGGTTGATAAAATTGGGGTCAATCCTGTGTGGTGGGGCATCTTCACTCCAGCGTCTATGTTCAACGATCTTGGCTTTACTCTCACTCCGGACTCCATGGTCTCCTTTCAATTCGCCGTCTTGCCGCTCATTCTCGGTACATTTCTTATCATCATCGGCAACACGGGCTTTCCATGCATGCTTCGCTTTGTTATATGGCTGTGCTCTAGATGCATACCTAAGACAAGTGGCAAGTGGGAAGAACTCAAATTTCTTCTTGACCATCCTCGTCGTTGTTTTACGCTTCTTTTTCCTAGTAAAGCTAACTGGTGGCTGTTCTGGGTCCTCATCCTTCTCAATGGTATCGATCTCATCTTTTTCATCATACTTGACCTCAACGATGAGACCGTTACCGCCCTCCCACCCGCCTTCCGTTTCCTTGATGGTCTCTTTCAGGCCGCTGCGACGCGAACTGCAGGCTTCGCCGTCGTCAACATTGCTGCCCTACATCCTGCTATCCAAGTTAGCTACCTGATCATGATGTACATCTCCATCTTCCCCATCGCCATGTCCATGCGTCAAACCAACGTATACGAGGAGAAATCACTGGGCGTCTGGGCGGACAACGACGACGACGAAGGCTCCAGCTACCTCTCCCACCATCTGCGCCGCCAACTCTCCTTCGACCTCTGGTTCGTCTTTCTCGGCTTCTTCCTCATCGCCATCATCGAAGGCCGCCGGCTCGAAAACACAAACGAGCCCTCCTTCAGCCTCTTCTCAGTCCTCTTCGAGATCGTCTCCGCCTACGGCACCGTTGGCCTCTCCCTTGGCTTTCCTAACGTTAACACCTCCTTCTCCGGCCAATTCCGCACCCTCTCTAAACTCATCGTCATCGCTATGCAGATCCGCGGTCGCCACCGTGGCCTGCCCTACGCCCTCGACCGCGCCATCCTTCTCCCCTCGGAAACCCTCCACCAAAAGGAAAACGAGGATGCGACCAGGCGCGCGCGCCGTGGAAGCAATATTGATGGCCCGCTTTCACCAGATCCCCTGCAGCGCATGGGCACCGGGTTGAGTCGCAGGAGTAGCATGTCGGGTGATGCGGGCCATCAGAGTGCGGCGGATCGGTTCAAGCCTAAGCAGCTGAAGCGCATTCTTTCAGGCGCATTCAGTAATGGGCCGACAGTGGCGAGAGAGAAGAGGGCTTAGAGCATTATATACATTGATTGGGGTGATTAGAATATGAAGATAGATTTGGGATTGGGGACTGGGGATTAAGGATTTGATAGCGTGGAGTTTGGTGCTTGGTGTTTGGTATCTTTTTTCTTTAGTTGCCTGAGTTTTTGGAAGGTTTTTTGGTTTGGGCTGGCTCTGGTGATGCGTCTTGTTTACCTAGAAGTTCCCTTTTTTTTCTGGATTTGCTGCTTGAGTATGCATTTTGATAGCGATGGATACAATAGCGCACTTGTAGCTTAGAATTTATCGTTTGACTTACGTCTTTCGATCATATCTTATTAGTTAGAGCAGGTCTAGCTTTTCTAATCCTTCTCGGCTATTGTTACACAACATAGAGTGTCGTGGAGGCTCACGCGCTCGCGTGAATCAATAAATCAAGCTAGGCTAAAATCGTACAGCGGACCCTGACTAAATAATTTTTGACAGCAGACCATGTGCCGCGCTCCTCCCTATAACAATTTCACCTCACGTGTCTTTTATCTTACGATGCAACTTTTGCATCTCTCAAAGCTCGTGTCAACGCCATGCGCCCAAAAGCTTTCAATGCTGTCACAGCCACCAGCACACGAGGATCCAGAATTAGAGGACCAAAACCGACTTCGTACAACTACAAATTCCTTGAATCTCGCCGACGTCCGTCAATCAGGCCATTGCCCCTGTATGCATGGATCTCGATATTTACTCCAAAGGATTGTTTAATCGACCAACGTCGGCCAATTGACTGGTCCAATTGGAACGGGATTCCATGGCCGCTCCCAGGCAGTAGATTTCGCCACAATGGTGAAATGATTCCCCTTTGGACAAAATCGGGTAGACCCCAGATTTTGGTAAAAGTGCGCCCTCCCACCTATTCAAGGCCTAGAAGCATGGAAGAGTTTTGGCAAGAAGACTATTTCGCCAAACGCCGTGCTTTTCTCAGTGTCGAACCCTTCTTCCAGCTGCATCGTGAATGCTCACTCATCCGGCTTCTATTGGATACTGCCCCCAATGAAATATCCGGACCATTATTCGAAGTACTCAAGGTGTTTGAATTCGGGCTTAATAAACTAGCGGTAGAGATGAATGCCCTATTATCGATACGACATGTCTTGGCATACGAAAGCTACAATCCTCTATATTTCAGCACAGCCGCGAAAGAATTGCGGATTAAAAATCCTTTGTTCTTGAAAAAGATGATTGGAGAAAAGACCAAGAAGGAGACTTCGCCGGTTTCAAAGGCTTCAAAGATTCCATTTCAAGTATCACACACCTCAGGGACAAGGGAGGCTCCACGTTTATTTTATGGCTTTACGCCGTTCCACACTGGCGACTTTGCTTTCCAACTGTTGCCACAACGTTGGGCTATAGAGCCCCTATCGTTTTGCTCTCAAATCGTGTTCCGAATAATTTACGACAGTTTCCTGGAAATGCAACGCTTTTTGCACCAGACAACACTCGATGCCCCGTTAGTCGATCTGACTGCAAGATGTGTCCAGGCAACCCTTAGAAATTTTAATGAGCTTTGTCAGGTATTTGATGAGCTAACAGCGTTACAATACTTTCGATTGTATTACCACCCGGATAGTATTACGGAGGTGGATATTCAATTGGGCAAGAGGCTGCTAGACAAAATTCATTCAGGAGAAATATCCTACCGACAGCTTGACGCGACCACACCCTCTCCTCCACACTCTGAACGAGCATACAGCGAGACCAAACTTTTGTCGAACGCTCAAGGTTTCTTTACATGGGATAGATGGCAGAGCTGGGACTGGGAAATAGATAAATTTGCGAGGTACAAAGAATCCCCAATTGTGGAACAAGCTGCCCGTACACAGAAAGAGTACGAATCGTTGAAGGAGCAGCTGACCTTTCGGGCACCCCGAGAAGTGGATAAGCTTATGCTGGCCACTCACCATGCTAACTGGACTGCTAGTCAACGACTAATCCCTTTCGTTGAGTTAGGGTTGAATCTGCAGATTATACTGTTCCTTCTTAGAACCCGTCCGAACTGCAGCCTCGATTTCAGAGCCACACTAGAAGAGATAGGTCTACACTCGCTTGCATTCAATTTTGATGTAGAGAATTTGCGCTACCTCCAGACTACGCTTGTGCATCTTCCGCACAACCCACTCTTCTTCATGGGACGCTTCAAACACTACCAGGAGAGCTGGTCCAAAATTTACTCAAGGACTACGTTCCAAGCTCTGGAACTCAAGTCGTTTAGATCCCGAATCAAAGAGCTGGCTGGGCCAAATTTTGACCAACGAAACTTTGAGCTTGATCTCCCCCGACGACAAATGGTGCGTAAAGTCAATCATGACATTGCACAAAACATTTCAATTAAATGGCAAAGAGAGCGGCCTTACAGCATTGCTGAACCCTTTCTTACTGCTATTGGGTTTATACGCACACGACTGAAGGATATAATATTTGATCTGAAAAACATGAGGGACACCTTCACCCGACTACTCAGTCCTTCCGCAAGCTGGAACGTCGTGTACTTAAGGAACGAGTGCAATTCAAACGACCGAATGTTGATTAGGCTCGCACAAGACGTGGTCGCACTTCGATACTACAGATTCCAACACTACCCTGACAGCATATCGGACAGAGAGTGGGAATTGAACATGGCTCTGCTTGACCGCCGTATGGGGTTTGGCGTGGGGCACGGTTCTCGGGAAGTGAAGTCCACCAGTCGAAGGGGGTGTCCTGAGACCAAGAAAGCAAAGCAAGTAGCACGGCCTGAAGCACAAGGTAAACACCAATCAAGAGCTTCTCGTATACAAAGTGTGGACAACAACGACATTGGCGACCATGACGGAGAAGACTTGGATATGGAGGGCGAGCCTAGACTTGTGTAGATGATGAGGAGATGGAAGAAGATTTGGATCAGTTGAATAAAATCAAGGATCTTGACTTCGATGAAGAGCCCAAGACGGGTGTGGGCCGAGGGCATTGAGTCGGACGGAGCTGGAGAGATTGTCCAGGTGGATCGGGAGCCGCACATGCCTGTAGTCGTATTATATGGAGGTACGACTCATGTCTTGTCGCAGAGAGAATAGAAACAAAGTTTTTATTGCGGTCATTGATTTCCTTGCTTTGGTCAGCCAAGCTTTTCGCAAGAGATTACGAAATGTCAAGGGGGCGCTCCGGATTGTTTATGTAAAACTCTTCACTCTGGGAATTCAGATAAAAGACCATCTCATTTGCACGCATTCGACAATATGTAATTGGACCCAAGCAGCGAAAACAATGATTGAACGGTGCTATGCCACGGGTATTTAACTAAGACGCCTTTACATTGGGTAGCTGAAGGGGCTGACTGGCAAACAATAGAGTATCTCCCAGAACGGGGAGCGGTAGGTGAATATCAGGGCTGACTCCGCTCAACCAAGCCAAACTTGTTAGAATAAAGCCAGGTTGGTAAAGGAGCGGAAGTCTTAGTAGCGCTGATTGAAATAATGAGAGAATGGAATAGCTGCTGCAAAGATTAGTAAGTTAGTGTGAGAGTATAGAATAGACTAGGTTGAAATTTAGGCTCAGAGCTGGACATTGACGCATGCGCTTGTTTGCAAATATTTTCTTGGGTATTTGCGAGCCTCTATGGAAGACTATGGTTGGTGCTGGTGCTTTTGTAAGATCTACCTGGTTCGCGCCCACCGCCCTGCTATCGTGTATTTAGTCCAGGTAATTACTACATGTTTTGAGTCTGTCCTGATACTTGCCCATACATCCTTGAACTTGGCACCTTCTTATTCAGTCACGCTAGGTACATCCGTCATTGCAGCACCGACCCAAACCCGTTGTCCCATTGCGTGGATCGATTTAATCCATATCCACAGATTGCCCGAGTGAAATTCGAAGCAGCTCGTCGACCAAGACATCGACTGCCACGTTGAACATTTTCGAGTCTGGTTCGTCGGGTTCAATTTCATTTCCTTCTTCGTTTCCCACTTCTCTTCTACAGCCATCGGCGTATAGAGGCACTTGGTGTATAAATAACATCTCAGCTGCGGTGCTGGACCTACGCCATCGCTTGACGGACTAAAGTGCTTCAAAGCCTCAACAAAATCCTTCGTTGCGATGGGACAAATTAGGTGCTGCAAGTCTCGAGGCAAATCCGGCCGTAAAGCGCGTGTAATGCCTGTCGAAAATAGTTAGTCTATACTGTGAGTTCTCCGTAATATATAATAGATCATAGGATGTAATAAATAAAGCGAGTGTAAATTCTCTTTTATCAAGCTCTTGCCCTATAATAAAACCATCCCCCCTCTACACCATCACTACCACTCTACAAGCGCTCAAACACCCCCGCCCCATCGTGGAGCATTAAGCACAATACCCATCAAGCACCCCGAGATAATCCCCGCACATGGTAGCGTAATAAACCATCCAAAATAAATCCACGCTACCATGCGCCAATTAATCGTGCGCCACGTCCCATTGCACAGCCCAACGCCCACCGTCGCCCCAGTAATGCACTGCGTCGTCGACACCGGCAGCGCCAGCTTTGTCGCCATGATGATGGTTATAGCCGCACCCAGCTCCATCGAGAAGCCGCGCGCAGGTGAGTGCAGCGTAATCTTGTTGCCCAGCGCGCGCATGATGTTGTACCCGTATGTCCATAGCCCAACAACAATGCCGGCGCCGCCAAAGGCGAGAATCCACAGCGGAACGGGAACCTTTGTGCTGATCTTCGCGGTTGACCAGATAAAGTAGATAGTGGTGTAGGGCCCGATGGCGTTGGACACGTCGTTGGCACCATGGGCGAAGGAGGTGGTGGACGCGGTCAGGATCTGCAGGAACGAGTAGGTGTATTCGGCGCGGTTATCGAAGTGCTCGCCTGTTGCGTGCACCTTTTCGATGTCACCGGAGAGGAAGTCGCGGTGCTTTTGTTGGTCGACGACGTCTTGCTCGACGCCGTGGAGGGCGGCGTATTTCATCCAGTACCAAGCGACGGCGGGCGTGTACCAGGCGCCAGGAGGAGGTGTCTTCTTGGGCTTGGAGAGTTGTTGGCCGGGTCGGGCGACGTTAGGAGCGACAGATGGGAGAGGAGTGATGTCGGAGTCGGTGCCGTCGCCTTTGTGGTTGACAGAGGCATTGCCGCCCTTTTCGACATCGTCGGGAATCGCGTTGGCCTCGTTGGCTCGCTTGGCCTCGAGTTCTGCGGCGGTGAGATGGCCCTCGTAGAAGTCCCTAATACCTGTAATACCCTCGGGTCTGGGAGTTGGTTCGGGGCGACGGAGTAGGAGGGGACCCTTGATGACTTCCCAGCTCTTCAGCTCCCAGTCTTCCTTGATGATTTTTCTGTGTAGGAAAGGAATGAAAAAGGCTGCAATGATGACTGCAACAGCTCCTCCAACACCGAAGGCAACACCGACGGATTGTTCGTCAGTGAGCTTGATCTTGGCCGACCCACCCTTCCAGACGATGAGCAAAGCCAAGAGGAAGGATGTGAGGAAGACTGTCTCATTGAATTAGTGATCATATTCAGATCGTATGGGGTGTCTCTACTCACAGTAGAGTGGAATCATGATGAAGGCCATCTTGACTGGGTTCCTGCGGCGCATAACACCATATTTGGTGATTAGGAAAATGATGGCACCGAAGACGGCGGAGATACCAGGAGCAATACCCCAGGCAGCAAACACTTGTGAGACACCCTTGAAGGACCAGTTGACACCTTGAGTACCAGCGGAGGCAATACCAACACCAATAACACCTCCCATGATGGAATGGGTAGTTGAGACGGGCATAGTGAAGCGTGTAGCGATCGTAAGGTAGGTAGCAGAGCCGACAATAGCGCAAGTCATTGCTAACATAAGAACTGAGGGGTCAGATTCAAAGAGCTTGGTTGAGATGACCTTTGTTCGGATGGTGTCCGTAACGCGAGAACCGACGAGCATGGCACCAGCAAACTCCATTACAGAAGCAATGCACATGGCTTGCTTGAGAGTGAGTGAGCGCGAGGCGACTGAAGTCGCAAAAGAGTTGGCAACATCATTGGCACCTAAGTCAAGTGAGTTGGTGTTCGAGATAACCATGCTGATGGGTGTCAAAGCACTAGGTACTGGCGAGAATGAAGTTTAACATACCAATGTTCCACGCATCAAGGAATGCAAAGAGACTGGCGATTGCAAAAATGTAATCGAACTGAGGAAGAGCCGGCATCTTGAAAGTCCTTGTCTTGTCAAGTGTCTCAGTGGACTGGTGGATTTGGTCAAATGCTAGATGGCCGCGATCACACTGGGAGTGACCAAGCGCACTCTATATACGCCCAAAGAACCCACCCACGACTCTACCCATATTGCCAGAGAAAGCCTCTCAAACGCCACGATTTTATTCTAACATCCAATCAGTAGTTCTTCTGCTCTCGTGTGCGCTGCGTTTCTCCAAACCAGGCAAACGGAACGCCCGAAATAAACACGAAGGGGCCTTGCAGGGGATGGCGAACTCCCTTGGCTGCTTGGAAAGAGTGGATAACACTAGTTCTAAAAAGCCGTCGGGTCATTCAAGATTGGTCGTAGCCATACGTGGTTCCTCGACCGATATGTTCATGAGCTTGATGGAGGATTCGCTTGGCGCCGCTCCGCCAAACGCTAGGTGTCCGCCCTCGGTATGCTTGGCAGAAGTTCCCTCCAGCGTGCGGCATGGTTCGTCAACAGCCAATGATAACTTAGGATGCGAGCACGCAGCGCTCATAGATCATCTGTATGGAGTTGTATTGCGATAATACACCCAGCGGAAATCCAACTTCCAAGAAGGACGAGAGAATCTGTGAGATAGTCGTGTGCCGGTTGCCGGCTTTGCTATGCGGTATTCTACCTGTGGTGGTGTGCTTCGTTGCCTTGAAGGCTTGGAAAGACCCAGAATCCATCAGATCGTATGGGAGGCAAGGGCTTTCATCGACGCAACTGCTGTGGCTGGGTGAGCATAACAACTATTAGCCAGCTTACCATTACAGGCCTATCGAGACTCTCGAGTCAAGCTCAATGGCAGGTCAGCACTCAGCTACCCATGTTTCCGGTATGTTGTGAAGCCGGGGAACGGTTTATTGTTTTGTAGCCGTCGGTAGATGATTAACTTTCTTGGAAGCATTGTTGCATATTTTGGAACGGAAAGGCCCCCATCTCGGCCAACAGCTAACAGGTTACATCAATAGCATCAGGCCATCATTATCCCTGCTATCCAATAGCTGACGCCACTTGTAGACAGGAAACCAGATATTGGGAAGTGCCCTAATGCATTGAGGGCACTCTGAGGGCTGTCCCAGATTGGTTGGGCTGAGAAAGGGCGCAGGCGTCATGTGATGGAGTGCGTGAAGACGAAATCGATGAAGGGGCACTGATGAAGCAAGCTGCGGAGCAACTTGGGATCAATGAGAGCCCAGATAAGCCCCACGTGCAATTGTACAAGACAAACAGACCATGCATTGTTCCAGTCGCCAATCTCTAAGTAGTCTTGTTAAAACAGGCGTGCTTGGTGGATATATCGTGCTTAGCAGCGATACCAAGGTATGAGTTAGCTGACCCAATGGGTCGGAGGAATGCCTTGAATAGCGTCACCCCATTACCGGGAAACATATCTTTTGATGATTGTTGATGAATTTGCTGCATATCGCTGATCCGCTATGACAAGGGGATACCGATGTCGCGGTGTTGATAGCATTTCATGCTTGGTTTCAAACATATTCGGGTCTGTCACGAATGAAGATTCATAGGGTCAAGGCCGCCATCGACTTAGTCGAGTCTGCTCTATGTAGGGCTGCTTCAAGTGATCAGCTAGGCCTGAGCAGATCTATGAGTAAAGACTGAGGCTTTGCCGCGACCATGTGCTGCTGCATCTGTGAAGAACGGAAATGATCAACACTGAAATTTGCAAAGACAATCGAAAAGGTCCGTAAAGAATTTTTCTAGGTGCTTGGGTAGTAGCTTGCATAGGGAGGTCCTGTTTGCCGCACTACGAAGGCAGAGTTGAGCCACTCTGATCACCCTACGAACGGAAACCAGTGGCCGACCGATGCAAAAGCATACCGGTTACTTTGCGTAGAAAATGGCTCTGGAATCAACGATGGCTTTCTCAGACGTGATTTATCAATGGTATTTTTCTAGGAAATAGCAGAGCGCTGCTTGACGCCTGCTCGTCAGACATTCACACAGTTGTTAGACCGCCGACCACTTCTTCAGATATCTTTTTCCACTCCTTGTCACTCCTGGCAGCCCTGATTGTATTGACAGGAGGTAATATTGATCATGCACTTCGTCCTTCGTTCCAAACTAAGGTCCTGGTTGGAGTGGACAAACATAGGTAACACTCTTTTTCAGTGCCAAAGGCAATGGGAAGTTTGAGGGTAGGTCATAAGGTGGCAAGTGTTACAACCCTATTTTTTTATATTGTTGTATAGCTTGTACTCTGCTCTGATGGATCCGATACTTGCACCTCAAACGATTGTGCAACGCAGTTTTATTGATTGAAGGCAGGAGGTTGGCGTAACGAGCGCGGGGTGCATTAGGCCGAATATGGACTTAATGGACGCTTTGATCCCCAAACGCGGTCGCGACTTCTCAATTTACGCGTCGCTTCTGCCCTCCTAACCGCCACCTTTCATACGACCCTTCACGTTGCGAACAAAACCATACCACTGAATACAATGGCGGATAGGCAATCGGCATACTCAGTCAGCCTCTTCGGCAGCGCGACGGGCGATGGAGTTCAGGATGCCACTGCCCCCTCACGCATCCAGCAAGCGCTGGTTGACTTCATCATGGACTTTACCCTAGATAATGTCTTCGTTTACAGGTATTTGATATTCTGAGAGTTGGATTGAGCCTAATCTGACGACTTATGTAGAGACCAGATACGAGAGAATGTCCTTGTGAAGCAATATTACTGCGATATCGATATTGCCCATTTGATTGTTTACAATGACGAGCTTGCACAAAACCTCACGCAAAACCCTGCAGAGGTTATACCTCTGGTAAGCTATTCCTACTCTCTGTTCTTGTGTCTGCTCCTAACATTAGCAGTTTGAAGCAGCCCTCAAAACATGCACACAACGAATCGTCTACCCCTCCCAAAAGAATATTCTACTCCCGGCGCACCAACTGCTCCTACACTCGACTGCATCCGAATTGTCCATTCGTGACCTTACAGCAGGGCATGTCTCTCATCTTGTGCGGATACCAGGCATCATCATCGGTGCCTCAACGCTGTCTTCTAAAGCAACCGCTCTCGCGATAAGGTGCCGAAACTGCCAGCACGACGAACTATTGTCCGTCTCTGGTGGCTTTTCTGGCGTCTCTCTTCCAAGAACATGTTCCCGGCAAAGAGGCGAAGGAGAAGCAGGCGATAAATGCCCGCTCGATCCGTACTACGTTATGCACGAACGGTGTCAGTTCATTGATCAGCAGGTGCTTAAGCTGCAGGAGGCGCCAGATCAGGTCCCTGTTGGTGAGTTACCACGACATATCATGATCTCCGCGGATCGTTACCTAGCCAATCGAGTTGTTCCTGGCACGAGATGCACCATCACGGGTGTGTTCTCCATTTATCAGCAAAAGGGCTCAAAACGGTCACAAAACGCTGCCGTGGCCATTCGAAATCCATACATTCGCGCAGTTGGCATTCATACTGACGTTGATCACACAACTAAGGGCAATGCTGTGTTCAGCGCAGAGGAAGAGCAGGAGTTTTTGGAAATGAGCCGGAGACCTGACATCTATGAAGTATTTGCAAATTGTATTGCACCGTCCATCTATGGTAACAAGGATATCAAGAAGGCTATTGCTTGCCTTCTGATGGGTGGCTCCAAAAAAATCCTTCCAGATGGGATGAAGCTACGTGGCGACATAAACGTACTCCTTCTTGGTGATCCTGGTACCGCCAAATCTCAGCTCCTTAAATTCGTCGAAAAGGTATCACCAATCGCTATCTACACGTCCGGAAAGGGTTCGTCGGCGGCTGGTCTGACAGCCTCCGTGCAGCGTGACCACACTACAAGAGAATTTTACCTTGAAGGTGGTGCTATGGTACTTGCGGATGGTGGTGTGGTTTGTATTGACGAGTTTGACAAAATGAGGGACGAGGATCGTGTTGCAATACACGAAGCAATGGAACAACAGACCATCTCCATCGCCAAAGCAGGTATCACGACTATCCTCAATTCGCGAACATCCGTTCTGGCTGCCGCCAATCCTATTTTCGGTCGCTATGATGATATGAAGACACCTGGCGAGAACATAGATTTCCAAACTACCATCCTGTCACGTTTTGACATGATCTTCATCGTGCGCGACGAGCACGACCGTGGACGAGACGAACGGATAGCGAAGCACGTCATGGGCCTTGCCATGGGTGGTCGAGGCGTCGAAGAAACTGTGCAGGCCGAAATATCTATCGAGAAGATGAAGCGTTACATCACATATTGCAGATCAAGATGCGCACCAAGGTTATCGCCAGAAGCTGCCGAAAAGTTATCCTCACACTTCGTGAGCATTCGACGGCAAGTCCACGCCTCAGAAATGGACGCCAATCAGCGATCTAGCATTCCGATTACCGTCCGTCAGCTAGAGGCCATCATCCGTATTACTGAGTCACTTGCCAAACTATCGCTATCGCATATTGCCGAGGAGCGTCACGTTGACGAAGCCATCCGGCTCTTCCTTGCTTCTACAATGGATGCAGTCAACCAGGGCGGTGCCCAAGGATCGAAGGAGATGATGGAGGAAGTCAGCAAGGTCGAAGATGAGCTGCGAAGGCGCATGCCTATTGGTTGGCAGGTCAATCTTTCGACCCTGAAACGCGAGTTGGTCGATGGGAAAGGCTATTCGGAACCAGCACTCATGCGCGCATTGTATGTCATGGCGGCGCGAGACACCGTGCGGATGCGCCATCAAGGACATGTGGTGTACAGAGCCAGTGCATAATCTACCTCTAGGTGCCTTTGTGATGTTAGGTTTTGAGGGCGTTTTGGATCGGTGATGTTTCATACGGATCATGATACCGGCTAGAAGAGGCTGCTTCAGCATATGTAGGGACGATGCAAGACGTTTATGGCGAACGATTAGTCATGTACAGAGCGTTGGTGTAATGTGTTTATCTTGTGGCGAGCTCAATAGGCTCCCTATTTGAAATAATGTTACTAAAAAGTGTGTCCCATACGGTGAAGCTCTTCAGATGGCCAGCTCCAGTAAACTTGCAAGGCTATATTCTTTCAAACTGTCACTACATCAACGATGTTCAAGTTTATTGCTGGCAGGTATGCCTATTGCTAGGTGGCAGTGGACGCAGGACATCGGAATCGGAATCGGACTAAACCAATAAGCTCGGTCGGGCTTCGGGGCGTCCCAAAACGTCTTCAAGAGACATGTCCTCCACGATCTGACTTGCAATTCGCGTTTGATAGCCCGCGCATCCTTCAGCTACAGACATATTGTTAACTGGGACATGGTGAAGTGCAAGTATATAAGTCGCTGATGCGCAGCTGCATAGCTATACCAGCGAACCAGACTGTGACTTTTGCACCTTAGCAAGCAGAGAGGCCCATCATATTACAAATTCGTTGATATCTTTTCAAAATCTCTAAACCGAATTCAGAATGAACCAAATCATCCTGACACCTCGCTTGAAACTTTCTCTTGTGACCACTGCGGAACGCGGTAGCCAGGAGTTCAATTGGATCCACGAGCTTCGGAGTGACGAGCAAAGCTCATGGTGGAGGTAAGCCTAATAGCCCTCCC
Source organism: Ophiosphaerella herpotricha (assembly GCA_028458525.1). Classification (NCBI taxonomy): domain Eukaryota; kingdom Fungi; phylum Ascomycota; class Dothideomycetes; order Pleosporales; family Phaeosphaeriaceae; genus Ophiosphaerella; species Ophiosphaerella herpotricha. The sequence goes on from JALNQK010000058.1 coordinate 125,635, forward strand.
CATTATTCACATCACATTTCAAATACTTACTTGCCATGAAGCCTATACGGAGCATCGAAGACGATCGAGGACACTGAAAAAGCACTCAAAAACATTCTACCAGTCCCCGAAGTCGAAGGCGAAGATAAAGTCTACCGCATCGCCTACGCTGTTCACATCCTCAAAAACGACGAAGCAGGAAATGAATCCCAATTCATAGGCCTCATAACTCTCCGCTCACTCTCTACCGCCGAAACCGACTCTCCTCCTCGCACTGGTCATGCCTCGACACCCACTACGCTCTCCCTTGAACTCGCTTACATGTTTCTGCCAAACTCTTGGGGCAAAGGATATGCCACGGAGTCTATTCTAGCTATGTTTGATGCGTGTGCGTGCGTCCCCAGTGCGTTCTGGGCACCGTATGGGAAAGTGTATGTGCGAGCTATTGTGAATGATGAGAATAACCCGTCGCGGAGGGTCATGGTTAAGTGTGGTATGAGTACACCTGAGGTATTGGAGTTTGAGGGAGGTAGATTCTTCATTGCGGGGAAGTGGAGAGAACAGCATAGGCTTTTTGTGTATGGAAGAGAATTGGTTGGATGATGTATAACTTATTTGGATCCTTTACATCCACTTGTTGAGATATGGCCTATGTCGAAAGAATACATAGTTTATAGTTGGTGTCACACCGAGTTCATAATGCCGAGAAACTATGGGATAAATCAAACAACGATTTACAGTACTTGTGTGGGGAATTGAATTATTAGAGATACGGAAAGTCTACCCAGGTGGTAAAAAATGAGTCTCGGCTATCTAGGCACCTAGGTACTTTACTAGCACAAAGTTACCTGGGAGGTAGTATACGATGCAGGCCAGAAACACATCTTTCAGCAGTAGCAATATCACAACTAAATCACCCCGATCCCCCAAATAGTATAGGCATTGCTTCTCTCTTGTGCCCGGATGCCGACATATAAATCCGAATTCGTCCTAGTCCTGGAATCTTATCGGATCATCAGATAAGATCCGATATCGCATGACTCCTCCCTAACCCGAATGATCTCCATCTAATATGCGATGACGCAAAGAGTGCGTGTGCATACAAAGTATGTGTGATGCGGTTGGTCGATTTCGCCACACGATTGTCTGGATTGGTCTAGGGAAGTGGTTCTTGAGTCCGAATGCGGCAGGATGGTGTGAGAGTGACGTGTTTGCGGGGTAGAGCGAACAGCGAAGTAATGCATTTGATTGGGTGTCTCACAGCTCACGGGTGCGAAGAGTTTGGTTTTCAGATATCAAGTTTGTTGCTTATGCATTCGCTATATATTTTTTACAAATGAATGCACGCATGCTCTAACATTGGGGAGCTGTATTGACGTAAATTTAGAATCTTAGCTGAAACATAAGCAGGCATAGAAAGGCTGCTGATCTTGGCACAAGGGTGTCGATGTGAAAGCTACATGAATGCATAGAAAATCGTGAAAGGAGGGTCTCGGGGGGTATCATTAGTCACTGAGAATGATTTTTTACCACAAACGTAATTAGGGTGTAGTGTCCATGCTGATCGGTGACATGGCTGCGAGCTGGTTCTGGACTTGGGCCTGGCTTTGTGCGTGGGTATGCGGTGAATTACTAGCTCGCCGAAGTTGCTCTGCCTTCTCAACTATTGGCGCGTGAGGGCCATCTGATGGGCGGGGCTTGAGTGGCTGGCCACTGTGTTGGAGTGTTGTGAGGATACTTCCAACATCAACCTCCATCGCACTATAGGTGCCGGGTTCCATAGACATGATGGTATCGCGCCGAGAATCTTGTATTGTTGATTGGATTGGCCGTAGTCGTTTCCAATCTGGGTGATCAACGTCCATAGATACTCGGCCATCAAACAGCTTGTAGGTCTCTGTACAACCAACAGAGCGGATACCCGGTAATGGCGAAGATGTTTGAGAGAATTTATCAATGGTAGATTCAACTTTGGGCTCCATGATGTTGAGTGAGTTGCTCCTTGTTGAGTTCTGTCGTGACATGGGAGGGGTCGCCTCGCCTCTGAGTTGGGCGATTCTCTGACACCATGCTCGCTGCTGGGGATTCGTCTGGCAATCAGCACAGCTGCCAGGGCCACTTTTGACTGGCGCAGGAACGCTGGCAACCGGGGTGCCACCAGAGCGAAGCGACTCATCTCTACAGAGGCAGTTGTCGGGCCGTGTGCAGAAGCCACACGATTGGTGCTCCTCCTCGAGCAGGAAATCTACCTGGGCTGGTGGTTGTGCAGATGCGTATGTCGAAGTGAAATCGATCTCGAGCTCAGAAGGATCCTTTGCCTTTGGGGAGTGTGCCTTGACATCTTGCATAGCTGTCGCGCCGCCGCGACGTGGTAGGGCCACAGCTTCCATAAAAGGAGGGTCCTGCGCATTATCTCCAGCTAAGGTTTCCTCTATGCAAGCACATCGCTCAGGCTTGCACCTGTGACAAAGCTCAACTAGGGATTCATCGGGTGTTTGACGGTCATTGGAAAACATTATCATGTCGACATTGTCGCCAGCATTGTTGAATTGTGAGATAGGCAATGAGGTGAAGCGATTGAGATATGGCGTGGTTGTTGTGGGCGCACTTTCGCCTCGACTGAGTTGATCGTGTGCACTCTTCCAATAATCTCGCTCCGACTCGAGTTCTGCGTTGCGGGCCTCCAGTTGTGCGAACTTGGCTTGCAACTCTTCCAATTGGGTCTTAACAGTAGTTACCTCGTCGGTCAGATCGTGGACCTTCGCGGCCTTCCTGGCGCGGAATGCCCGCTGCGACTCGCGATTCTGTGCTTTTCGCTTCGTCTGTGGCTCATCTGTCGCAGGCTTCCGGCCAGGCTTTGGTCGAGGCGGAATGCTGTAATTCTTGCCTGTGGGACCACCTCCAACTGAGGAGGGGCCACCAGGGCCGGCGAAAGTTTTGGGCAAGGGCTCCAGTTCTGATGCTCGTGTCAGTACCATGTAGACTTTGTGTTGACATTGGTGGGTGTGAGTGCAGCAACTCACTTCGCCCGTGGCGTTCGTCGCCTGTGGTGTCTGACATGATGCGCCTGTTAGACGGAAGAGCGACGTTATCAGATGAAGATCCTAGTTTATCAGATCAAAGTCAGCTGATACTCCGACACTGGCCGGCCGAGGTCGGAGCGGAATAATATGCCGGCTTAGGCCGACACTACACTATCATCCCCAGGTAAATAATCCCCAGGTAAATAATATGTATGATCACCCGCTGTTACGCCCCGCCCAAGTTGGTATAAATTGTGAACGATACCACTGGATAACCATGATATTGGATGCCTATCCGAAATAGAGCATCCCGTTCCCGAAAATCATCCCTAGAGTGTTGATGTACTTTCTTTTTCACGGATTGTTAGGGGCCAATGAAGGTGTCATCAGGGCATGCCTTTGCACGTACCTGAAGAAGCCTGATCCACCTGATCCTGACCAATGTCTCGCCAAGGTTGAAGATGTCAGCAAAACTCTCAATCCGGGCTGGTTTACTCAGTTGTCAGTCGAACAAACTGTTCTCCAGATTCACCAAGGAGATCTAGATAAGATCGACGGAATGAATCTCCCAGATCATGACCAAGGAGTGCAACGTTAATCTGCTGGGATTCTACTAGCAAACCCCACTGTGTTTCAGCCCTTCGGGAACCGAGTTGTAGTGGAGGACAACTTTTGCATCATGCCAGGACAGCGTTCCTTTTCAACAAGTGTATTTCAAGAAGAAACCGTTGGCATTACCACAAATGCCGGTCAACGTTTGAGGACCTTGATTGATTATTATATATCTGGGAAGATGAAGAATGGTTGTGGACCAATCCGCAATCATGAGAATCAGAATGATATGTGGACTTGCACGCTTGGCTGTGGACTCCACTTTTGTACCTACACCGATGCCTTCCGACACGAGAAGATTGTTTATCCTCAAAGATTTTGGTTCTGCCATGAATGTGAAGATCCGGCAACCCCATCAAAGAAACATATTTTCACGCTTGAGGGTAAACTGCGCCAGCATATAAGAAAGAGTGGCCATGTAATTGTCGACTCCAGCAATGCCGAGTGTTAGATATGTGAGCTCAATTTCCTAAGCGATGCAAAGTATGCTTACATTGTAGATATTGCACGTGGGAAGAAATGTGCAACCACACCATATGGCATACAAGAAACTAACATTTTACCACAGTTGCTGGGCAGGTCCAAAGTCTTCGGAACAGTGGCGAGAGAATAAGATCAAAGCTTTTAGCATTTTGCGAGAAGCGGATGGAAACCCAAAGAGTATCATCCATTATTATGGAACATTCGAATATGTCGACAGATTTAGACAGCGACAGTACAATTTGGTTCTTCAATATGACGAATGCGATCTGCTGGGGTATTGGGCTGACCAACCGAGGGCTGCCACCACTGTAGGCATCTTAAACCCTTGGAAATCAATCCTCAACATCGTTAGGGTCTTACAAAAAAACTCATCAAGCGAGGGTATTTAGTGAACGGGGTAATTACGGCGTTGATGCTAATAACAAACCCGATAACATCATCTACGTTGATGACACATTCAAACTCCTGTGCCTTGGCTTCACAGAGTTTTTTGACATGAATCCATCTAAAGGCGACAGTCATAATTGCTTGTTGGGCGACACACATACTTGTGGTAGGTATGGAAGTTCTTCTACTTTAAGCGGCTTTGCTAAATCATAATCAGATACCTCTGAGCGAAATGATCCTGTCAGTCTAGAACTATTACCACAGAGCCGGGGTACGATATTTGGTTATTTGGATGCGCCCTCTCTGAAGCAATTACGTGGCTCATATATAGGTCCCATGGGCTTGATTTCTTCGAACATTGAAGATATTAAAATTTATCTACTTCCCCCTGAGGCAAAGGCAAAGGTAAAACCTCCTTTCGCAATGGATAAGAAGTTCTGGAAGCCGTTCATATCTAGCGCCTGTTTCTAGTATGTTGCCTAAGCGGTGAAGATATCACCATACAGGCTATCTTGAAGTTCCTTGGGTGAGGCTTGCTGCTTGCTGATCTAACGAAATGAATAACTTCAGGACATTTGGCCTCTTTTATTGGCCCAACTCTTCAAATTCAGCCAAACAATGAATATCGGGCAGAGTATAAATCATCAGCCATTTATTGGCCTTTGATCGCCTCAGACATGTCGTGGATTGAGGTGTTTTACGGACTCAATGACCGGAATCTTGGCAATATTGAGGATGCCCTTAAGTTTTCAATGCCCCGTAGCTTCGAGTTAGGCCTTAGAAGTATATTTCGGCATGTGCTACCTCAAGCGCATGCTCGACATAGACTATTGGATTGGATTATCCGATATGGATGAAACTTCTTGCTTAGAAATATATCTAAGCTTTCCTACGATCCCATAGCTCTGACTCCCGATGGTGCGGACTATTAGCAGTGATTTTGAAACGCTGCGTGTCACAGTGCTTCAAAGGATGCCAGTTCGACGAATAAGAGAAGTATAAGCTACAAATTCCTGCGCCTGGTCGAGTTATATCAACAGGTTCGGAGACCCGATTTTGGGATAGCCATGCTTGCCAAAATTTGCATCTCATTTTGGAATAGCTTTAAAATTGATTTTATTTTCGGCAACTGCTAGTCAAGAAGAACTGACAAATACGATTGAACAGCATCATACTCCAAGGTGCGATGCTTCTCAGTCCTGGCCAACCTCACAACTTGCTCTTGAATGTATGTGCAAATTAAGATAAATACCTGGGTACTATGCTCGCTATACCATAAAGGGACAATATACATATGTTCTCATATTCGATAGGTTTCTAAAATTCCACGTCGAATATTTAGATGCGGAAACATTCTGCTCCGGGCTCTGGAATCGCTATGCGGCGGATACTTTCGAATACTTCAGACGTTAGAATTGCCCATCGTTGAAACGATATCTATTTCGTTCAAGCAGTCTTGCATGGATGGATTGCCAAGCAGCGCGGACAACGCTTTGAACGCCTCCCGTTGCGCTCAAATATTCGCCGTATCAGAGGCGGTCGATCATTTCCTATACAGTATTGCACGTTGTTTCACGATGATGGGGGAAATAAACTGTCCAAAGGCGTGTGGGTATGTTGTTGAGGCCTGGGCAATGCAGCTCGAGTTTCACTGCCATGACGGGGGTTTGATTGATTCAGTGAAGTGTTGTGAATTTGTTGTTCATCTCTCCATATTGTTTGTTTTCATTTGCCTCACACCGTTATCGATTTCATTTGTAGCATAATATAAGTACAATGCGATGCTAGAAGATCGAATATCTAGGATGCTAAGAAATGCCACACTTTAGTTCACAATCTATGGTCGCAGATGGATAACATTTTGAAGTATTTGACATGAATAACACGAGAGCTCGGTAATTGTAGGCAATCTCATAGTTTATATTTTTTGCTGAATTGTGTGAACGATGTCTGACTCCTTAAAAGACAAAATAGGTAAATTGAAGTGAAGTACGTTGCCGGAAGGAATGCGCAAAACACGAATGACACTACTCAACACCACTTGCTGAATGATAAATAATCGCAGCGAATATATTTTATCGTCATCTAACCTATATTAGCTAAAAGTTAGGAGAATAATACAAGACACTTACCAGGTCATGATAGCCCATAACCGAGTTTCCGTTGGCGAGGTTGCTTAGCCGTTGCTGCAGGTGCAACCCTTCCTGAGCGCTGGGTCGGTGTGTGGCCACGGTACGCATATACTTCTACACTTGTCGCCATTGACACCGCAGTTGTCATTCGCGCAGGGTCCAGAATAGCCTTGAGGTAATGGATCGGGCATCGCAATAGCGAAGCTGGTCAAGAAAGCTGCGACGATGAAGGAGAGACGCATTGTGAGGGCAAAAATATATCAAGTTTGGTGTGAGATAGATAGGTGTATAATAGGAGGTACAATGGGTTTATATGCGAATTTGGAGGTGGTGTTGGGCTGCCACAGGCCGTGGGCGGCGGTGATTTATACCTACACAAAACTTTGTGTGACGTTGGCAGTTCGTTTGCATACCGGCGCTCGTGCGTGTCGTCGCTCCGAGAATGGCAATGTGGTACTCTGATCTGCAGCAAGCATGACACCAAGAAATACTATCCAAGATACAAGACCTAGCGGACTGGATTGCCCTTCACCAAACAATGCTTGGCCTCAAGGGATGACGCAGAGTTAGTTGCTAGTCTCCGGAAACTTTAGGTTTCGAGATACACGCGCTAAAAATTGTCGTCTTTGTATGGCTGGCAACACTTCGGGCCAGACGACACAGCGACGCCCCGTAGGTTGGGCTGGGCAACAAATGTTTATGAGGCTTCGAGATGTTTGCAATGCCGCGCCATGGACTTGGCCTCTTGGCTTTTTCCGGAGGCCGGACGCTAAGCCAGGGATTTGTAGATCATATCGATCACGGGCTAGATTTTGACCCTGCGCCGCAGAAAGCGTGGTATTTCGATAGAGCAACCGTTCGGCCAAACAGGGGATGCCCGACAAAAGAACCACGGGTGACGAAGGTGGAGGGCGGAGCGGAGGCCTTCCGGGTAAAATACGAGACAAGCGGACGAAGTGGGTTATGCGTTCAATGCGCAGCAATATAGGGACATTTAGGAATGATGATCATCTGGCCAGTGGCTGTTGGCGAAGGTCGGGTATTCTCATGCTCCATGCACAGTTAAGTGCCCATATCATGGTAATTACTTCTATATGAGTTCAAAGACAGCGGACAGTCGTCTACGTAGTAGGTACTCTATTGCGATATCTTCCCATCCCCCCCAATTCGTTGTGAGCGTATTCGTAATTGTTTGGCCATAAAGCCAGCGACGAAGATTCTCAATGGCGACTTTGGGGGGGACCTCGGGAGCCATCATCATGCCCGGGTGGCCACGTGGTTTTTGACCTTGATACTGATAACTGGCTGCACCTAGTTAAATAGAAAACTCAGCTGCCGTTGAGACTGGTCTTGATAATATAGTATAAGGACATAGGGATACTCCCTGGTTAACTTGTATATGGTGAAGGGTTGCTTTGAATTGTCGTCGTCCGAGATTGGTGAGTAGTTCGAATTGATCACAGGATAACCCAACGCGCCTGCACGCTACGGCAGAGAAAGCTTGGGATCAGATCAAAGTCGTTTGTATTGCTTCTTGTTTCATGAGAAGGTGATGACGGCGAGATGGTTGGTCAACAGGCATCAAATTCCAAGCGAAACGTGTCGGCGCGTCGTTAAATCCGACTCCGATGGGGCTATCTCCAGGCATACATTCACTGTTCGCACCCCTCAGACAACAACGACATACTCCATTTACATCAGTTTCGAACAACATGGCAAACGATAACGATAACTCGAACCGAAATCCCAGTCGCAACCGACCTGAAGATAACCCCTTCATCGCCTTTCGCCGCTTTGCCGACTCGCAAGTCTCATCGCTCCTGAACACTGTCTTCACACTGCCTGCCACTATTGTGAACTACAACAACATACATCAAGCGCGGGAGGCATGCCTCTTTAAGAAGGCTGATACGGCTCAATGTGCGAGCCTCCAAAAGATTGAAGATGAAATCACAGGGTTACGGCGTGAAGGACGAGAGCTGTATAGAGTTGGTGACCTACAAGAGGTATTGAAGAAGAGCGAAGAGCTGATGAGGCTTGATCGGTATGCCGATGAGCTGAGAAGGGAGATAGTGGAGCAAAGCAGTGATCCACACATGAATGAGGATGAGAAAGACCTTGTGCAAAGAGTAGCAAATAAGAAGGGCCAGGAATGGGGATGGGATTGGAGCTGGGGGTTCCCGAAGCCCTATGATGACGAAAGTCAGTCATCTCGTCGAACTGTAGATGCAACTTTGACTCGCCATGGAGAGAAGGATAAGGATCCATTTGAACAATTTGTGCAAGATACATTGAATATATTTGGTGCAGAAGCAATGTCCAAGGCTACGGAAACTTTAGCAAGAGCTTCAGAATCGTCTCCCGCCCTTCGCAATATGATGGGCGAGAAGTCTTGGGAAGAATTGCAACATCTCATCGAGGAAGCTAAAAGGAGGAACAAATATGATACTGAAAAATGGCAACGCGTAGATGACGGGCGCGCGGTTCTGCGAGGATACGCTACTTCTTCGAACGCACCTAGCTACGATTACTCTGTGCATGCGCTCGAGGAAGATCAAGATCTGCAGAAGACCGGCATTGACTGGCGCAAAGCCTATGAGGAGCTCATTTTTGCGGACCAAAAGAATGACAAGACTTTCGGCTGCTCATGGCATAGCCGCAGAAAAGAAATGCATTCATATCCAAAACGTGTGCCTTGGGCAGATGAAGACACAAATGACAAACCGAGTTATGAGTACAGTCACGACCACGAGGACCAACATGACGATCCACCAACGCCCAAGATTCAACAGGAAAACTTCCCGACTTCATTTGAGGATTCAAGGAACGGCACAGAAAGCCAAAACGGCTGGGAAGATGGCCAAGCCCTACGGTATACGTCAGAGCAAAAGTATAGGAAAGGGCTCCATCTCGGGCTTCGAGCCTCTGGTTCTTTTGGTCTTTCGGGCTCCGCTATCAGCGAGAAGGTCGATCCCACCGCGAGGACAGACACGGAACTTGATGTCTACGAGCAGCTTATGACTGGGCCTGAAAGCTCTAGGTCCACTGTTTCTGCTTTACCTGTCAACGCTGAGAGCAATTCCAAGCTCTCAGTTCTCTCAACACTCACCACAACTGAGCGAACTGTTGCGCCTGATGGCAGTATTACCACCAAGGTTGTTCTTAAGAAGCGCTTCACTGACGGCCGTGAGGAAAGCTCTGAAACTGTTCATACTCAGCGTGGTAATGAGTGGGAGGTAGCACAAAATCATCCAAAATTGGACGATGGCGGAAAGGATTACGAAAGCAAGAAGACGCAGCGAAAGGGATGGTTTTGGTCAAGCTAAGGTAGGTGCTGTAGCATTAGCATGTTGTAAGAGGCAACGAGGCACGCGATGATTTTGAATTTGAGACTGGGAACAGGTTTTTGGTCTATTGGGGAATAACTGGCGTCATATGGTTTCTCATCTTACACAAAACATATTCGCTTATACCCCTCTCAATTTACTATATTCTCTACCACCTTGATTATTGTTCTAGTGGCAATTTGAAGAACGCCTACGTCATCCATAGCGCATCCTCAACTTTGCTCTCCTCGTCCTCGAATTCCTCTGCCGTTATACCTGCTAGCCCATCATTGATCTCCCCTCCTAGCTCCTTGCTAGAAACATAAGCCTCATTTTCAATGGAGATCCCGTTCAGCAGAAGGTTCATGCAAAGAGACACATCACGCAACAGATCCCAGCGGCCTGGAGATATAATACCCATTTCACCAACCAACCGTTGGGCATCACGAAGTCGATAGAATTTGGCCACATGGAAATGATCCGATTCTTTTGACGGGGGCAATGTGCCGAAAGTGAATTGGCGCGCATGATGAATTTTTCCATTGAGAGCAGTGTCTCCAGTACCCATCGTTCGGAGGTCCCAAGATAAACAAATTCGTTTTACCCTGACAGCGGTGGTGGGATACACTGCCGAATCCTGCATATACCCGAAAATTGGGTAGAACTTGGGATTATCGTTGGTGGGAGTAAACGATCCAAGCTCTTGTCGGTTCACACGTTCAATCATGTAGCCAATGTCACGGAGCAAGGCATGCATGGTGACTTCTAGCTGCGCTCTTTGGGGGAGGGTGGAGTGTAGCGGGACGTCATTCGAATTAAGGCTCCCAGCAATGTGAATTCGCAGATTGTCGAAGTATTGCGAGAGCAGCGGGTGCAGACTGATAAGGATCTTGCGTTGCCATTGGGTACGGTTGGTGGATGCTGCAGCCCATCCGTCAAAGGCGGTGAATGGGATGGTGACAACCAGATTTTTTATGTCCTCTGGATCGTCCTGTACTTTCACCCTAGCATCTTGTATTTTCTGGGACTCCCGAAGAAATTTCTTGAGGCGGTTTAGCGCCAGTTCTTCCAGCTCTTGCTTTGCCTTTCGACAAGATTGTAAGAAGCCAAGACATTCGAATTTTGGTGCTAGAGGTGGGATGTTTCCAGGTTCGAGATGAGAATATACAATAGCACGAATATCATAGGGTAGATCTTCGAAAAAGGATTTGCCATGAGATGATCCAGCAGCGGATAGTTTGAATGCATGATCATGGGTGTATGATGCAACACCAAGAGTTATAGCGGAAAAGGACGCAGGCTGGTCTTGGTTCAAGTACATGGCTCATAGACATTAAAATATATGTCAAGCAGTACTGCCAGGACTTGATGAAGAAAGCAATATCGTTGAACTCAAACTGCAGGCAAGATTTGAAAGTTGGTGGCTGTGCAGCTGAGCCACGTTGGGCATCCATTTCGGTTGTCGGCGAATGCATACCAGCAGTGATGTCATTCACACCTTTCCACAATCAGTATTTCATTAGTCAGCTTATATACTTTGAACCTTGAATCTCACATGGAATGTTTTGTCCTTCATGTCGCAAAATAGTCTGAATTATAAATGCTACTCCACGGCCCAGCGAGGCTGTCAGATCACACAAAAAGTTGCATGTTGCGAGGCAGTGGCAACTTTGATGCGCCCAGACTAGCTCATACGTAGCGATTGCGCATCATTAGCATCCTTGGTTCTTGGGTACGCTGCCAATGTTATATTGAATAACAATGATTGGTGCGTGAAGGGTAACGCGGATGCTTCGTAGATAAGCACACCAGGCAATTCATGTGGGGAGAGTAGGCATTCCTGACCAATAATGAGCTACCCCACGGCAGTAGACTACATTGTCAAAGCGGGGCGCCTCCTCTTGGGAATTGATCATCATACGACTTTAAAGGACCAAATTCCTATGATATGGAAGAACACAAGTACGCGACGTCGCGAGTTCTCGCCACCAATGATTAAAACTTTCCAAAGCGATATGGCTACTTGGGTATTCATAGGAGGATTGGTTGGGTTAGCAGTGAGTATTTCCAGAGATCCTTATCTCCCTTCCTACTGATTCAAAAAGCTTTCCCTGAGAACGGTAGTTGTTGCTGTTTATCGACTATATATTTCTCCTTTGAAAGCGATACCGGGGTCGCGGCTTAACGCTTTGACAAGTATACCACATGACCTCGTTTGGATCACAGGCACTCGTCATCTCTATCTTGAGAAACTTCATAAGAAGTACGGACCTATTGTTCGAGTTGCCCCCACTGAGATCTCTTTCATCGACAGCAGCATTTGGCGCGATGTCTACGGCTTCCTAAAGAATGACGTAGAATGTGAGAAGACTGATAACCAACAGCGAATTAATGGCGCCCCTGGAATCCTAGATGCAAAACGTATGGATCATCGTCGCGTTCGCCGTCTTCTCTCGCATGCGTTCTCTGACCAGAGCTTGCGTTTGCAAGAACACCGCCTGCAGCGCCAGGTTGACAAATTAGTCAGCGGTTTGCTTAAACAGTCAAATAGAGGCCCTATTGACATCACTCAATGGCTCCATTGGACAACATTCGATATCATGGGCGATCTTGCTCTTGGTGAATCCTTCAACAGCCTTGGAGCTATGAAGACGCATCCATGGCAGCAGTTTATCCTTGATCACATCGCAGCAACCGTATATAGTGGGCTCACCGACAGATGGGGCTTAAGTCGTGTTGCAGCACTTATGACGCCTCCATCATTGGTACAGGCAGTGAAGACATTTTACAACGTATCTTCCGAAATGATAGAAAAGCGGATGCAAAACGGAAGTGACAGAGGTGACTTCCTCGATCACGTTCTAAAGCATGGCCTTGTGACGGATGAGACACAGGGACAATCTAAAGGACTGGGATTGGAGGAATTGAAGAGCACTTCAGCTGATATCGCACTCGCAGGCTCGGAGACTACGGCGACTGTTCTCTCGGGCTTGGTATTTCATCTCCTGCAAAACCCAAATGTTTTAGAAAGAGTTACGCGAGAAGTGCGTACACTGCAGTCGAGCGACGATATCACCGTCTCGTCCACGCTATCTGAATTGCCTTATCTCAAGGCAGTGATCGAAGAAGGCATGCGAATCTTTGTTCCGGCCCCCATTCCTGCAGCCAGGTCAATACCAACTGGTGGACTCGCGGTGGGTGGGTATTGGCTGCCTGAGAAAACAAGGGTATTCGCAACGCACTACGTTGCCTATAGGTCAGACATACACTTTGCGAGACCGAAAGATTTCGTGCCTGAACGGTGGCTTCCTGATAGACCGAAAGAGTTCGAGAACGACAACACTAACGGTACGCCTTCCTCGATCTTCCAGCTCATTCTTGCGGCCGGGCGCATTCTTACTTTATCCGACTGGCTAACTAGCTCACAAGATATTTTCCATCCTTTTGCGACTGGTCCACGCAATTGTATCGGTTCTCATCTAGCGAGAGCAGAGATGCGATTAATATTGACAAAGTTGCTCTGGCATTTCGACTTCCACAAACCACATATGGGCCCCGAGGAGATGAGGCAGTGGGAGTCCTGGGAGGACGGTCTGAAGATGTATTTTCTGTGGCACAAGCCACCGCTCATGGTTGAAGTCAGTGAAAGAAACTGAGAGATGACGTGAATGCACCGGCCGAACCGAGTAATAAAAAGGGTTGAAAGTATGAATAGAAATTTTTTGAGACAGCTTCTGCAGCCTGGCACAGAATATAAGAGCGTCTTGGATGCCTTGCGAGGTAGTCGTTCGTTTCGTAGAGTATGTACAGTGACTACAGGTCTGAGAGCACTAGTCCAAATCGCTTCATTCTTGAATCTTTATTTCAATATCCGAAAATCATAACTCAACTCCCCCACATGGGGAAAGGAGGCAAAATGGGCAATATGAACTGCGGAATCTCCGGAAAATGCACATGAAGTCAGGAGGTAAGAAATTCAGGCAGCTATGAAAGCTTGTGTACTGCTGTGAAGGCTAATGCTGAATCACAAAATCGGCTAAACGATGCAACGTCCACAATGACGCCATTGCCACAATGTTCTAGAAACCGATTAGCGCGTCTAGCATCCTCTGTTTCACGCCGGGATGCTGAGTGGTGGCTTGACAGAACCATGAACAAGTTCATTTATTGACTCGGCCATGAAACAGATCGGTGAACAATTTGCTCGCGACTAGCCGTATTCATTGTTGTACCTACTCCAAATTTGGAAATGGCTGCTTTCGGGCAGGATCTGTAGGGAAACGCAGATTGTTGGAGGAACTGGATTGGACTGAGTCTTGGAGCACAATCAAAAGGTGGTCCTACGAGACTTCATCAGGTGGCGAGCGCTGTAAATCCTGCTGGAAGGGATTTACGTGGACAAATGAATCTCCGTGGAACCTCCGTGGAGCCACGAGTAGAGCTAAAGGTAGGTATGCAAGGCACACTCCTATGGGATAAAATAGCTATCTTCCAAGCTTTGTTACGTATTCGTTGTGAGGTCTCGAGCCACGTTCCAAGACAGATTGTTTTGGGCAGTTATCACGATAGCGGCGGGAGTGCATGGATGTTGAGCCATGATGATTTTGATGATGCCTGCTACCAAGGTAGATGTGGAACGCCATTCCTATCATGAATTGACAGCTCCCAAGGCACCTCGGATCCGATCCGACCTTGACAATGCTGGGCCAAATGCTGTGCCCGGATACGAGACCGTATAAAATGTTCCTTTCCCCGGATACCAGCCGTGAGGACCATCTGGAGTGCGTCGAACGTGTGCATGAAGGCTGCGTAAGCGCTGAGGTGCATATATTGCTCCACCAATGACAATCGCTTGGCTGGGTACATTTGTATCACCTGCAGTCTTTTGGTGGTTCTTTTCGACTATTACTATTTGTTCTCAATCTAAAACAACTAGGACCAACGTGACTCTTTAGTGCGTGACAGTTCAGCCGACGTTACAGGGATCGGTAATCAAAGGACTACGATTTAGCCGTTTGTCTTCCATAAATGCCAAGCAACACAAGAAACTGCCACTGGAAGCTTCGACTTGATTGCACCAGGATGCATCAAGTAGGGATATGTTTGTTTATTGTGTTAACGGCACTCAATTTCCGTGGCGGAAAATGGACCTTGATCTAAATTACCCTATCGCTTCTGTACCCACATGGAAGACTTGTGTGCATGCATAGTATCTTGATATTGCTTGGGGCGATGAAAGTGGATATAGTCCAAATAAGGTAGAGACCGGATATTGATCGAGGTATAAGAGGGGTGGCTGCCGCAGATGATAAGAATCTATCATCGATACAGGCCATTACACCATCGAGTCAATCAGCCACCATGAAGCTCTCCCTCATCACTCTCCTGTCCGTTGGCGCGCTCGTTTCTGCTGTCCCAATCGCAGAACCAGAACCCATCCTCGATGAGCGCCAGGCTGCTCAGAGCATCCATGCTGCTATGGTCAAGAAGGGAAAGAAATACTTTGGTACATGTGCTGACCAGGGCCGCCTCGGCAGTGGTCAAACCGCTGCCATCATCAAGGCAAACTTCGGTCAAGTTACACCCGAGAACAGGTGAGCGCTTTTGTCAGACAATTGAATGGTACTTGCGATTAACAGGAAGCAGCATGAAGTGGGAGTCCACCGAAAGTTCAAAGGGAAAGTACACTTTCAGCCAATCTGATTACTTGGCTAAGTTCGCCGGTGACAACAACCTCCTCATCCGAGGACATACCACTGTCTGGCACTCTCAGCTGCCCTCATGGGTCCAGCAAATCAGGGACAAGGCCACCTTGACCACCGTCATGCAGGACCATATCAGCAACGTGATGGGCCACTTCAAGGGCAAGGTCTACGCTTGGGACGTCATCAACGAAATGTTCGAGGAGAATGGTGGCTTCCGTGCCAGCGTCTTCTACAATGTTCTCGGAGAGGACTTTGTCCGTATTGCGTTCGAGGCGGCCAAGAAGGCTGACCCCGACGCGAAGCGTTACATCAATGACTACAAGTAAGTCGGATCGAGTCTCCCCACATCGAATCAGGCACTGACATCAAATTAGCCTTGACTCAGCATCAGGTACTAAGACTCAGGGTATAATCCGCAACGTCAAGAAGTGGATCGCCGCCGGTGTTCCCATTGACGGTATTGGCTCTCAGGGTCATTTGCAGTCCGGCCAGGGTGCAGCGGCTCCCGGCGCCATGGCTGCTCTCTGCGCTGCTGCCCCAGAGTGCGCTCTCACCGAGGTCGATATCCAGAATGCTAACGGATCTGATTGGGGTAATGTTGTCAAGGCTTGCGTGGATCAGAAGAACTGCGTTGGTATCACCGTCTGGGGTGTCCGCGACAACGACTCCTGGAGGCCTCAGGGCAACCCTCTCCTCTTCGACTCTAGCTACAAGCCCAAGGATGCTTACAATAAGGTCTTGGCTGCTCTGGCATAAGCACCATGCCCAACAAGTTTACTATTACCATTCTTATCGCTTCCATGTATATAGTTCGATCAAAAGCGGTTCACATTCAGACGTCGCCATAGTGCACTGTAAATATTACGTCTATTACGTTTTGTCGCTCTGCGACTTCTCCACCTTCAGTCAAATTTGCCTTTGCTAGTGACCTTTTTATCATCCTGAGTGTGTTTGATCGCTTGGATAATATTAATCCCGGCTTGTTCGCTTGCTCCCTCATCAGCTTGTGTAACCCAGAAAAGATCGGCAGCATTTATCCTGATACTCTTGCGTCTCTCCTTCTCTGCCACGTCGAGGGTACTCTTAGACCTCGCAGTTTCCTGAAGCTCCTCAAGATGCTTTTTTCTCTTCGCATATTGTTCGTCTCGTTCTTTACGAGTTTGCTCAGAGCCAATCCGTGAAAGAGCGAATCGTATCCCAGCCCTGAACGTCATGAATATGTGTTCCGAGACCATGATCGTAATAGGAAGGCTTGCCCAAAGACTCAATCCAAAGCGGTCTCTAAGCACCGATGTGCTGCCATAGAGATGTACAATAGCTGCGCTATTGATGCTGCCGAGCCAAGTTAAACATTCCATGCTTGCTACCCATGGTCCGATACCGTCGCTACGTGTGGCGGGTGGTCTTTGGTACTCGTGGCAAATTTTGATGAAGTCGGATCGCAGCTCGAACCAATTGTTTACGAGAAACCCGATGGGTACAAGTGGCCAAACAGGGCTGAACAGGGCCAGATAGCCAAATTGGATAACCATCTCAGCAATATCGTCCTGAACGTTATATTCTGGGCAAAGAGCCTGGTTGCGCGCCCGCCTGAGGAATCGTGCTTCTGAGGGGTCATCGGGCATCAGTCGGTGATTTGGGTTACGGTACTTTTCCTCCTGCGAAACCTGTCGGTCACGCCACCATTGTTTGACTTGCATCTTCAACCATGGGAGAGCTAACTCTTCGAGAGCACCTGAAACTTGACCAGTAAGCGTCAGCGTTATAACTTCGTTGCGTAGCCGATCTGGATCGGGGACGAAAGGTTCTCTTATTTTGTCCTTGTTACCCATTACTGTATCGATGAAGTGCTGTAGGATTGGGATAACATCGTCTCCGAGTGGCAAGTAAACGAAGGCCGTGAGCAAGATGGGGAGGTAATTTGTGATTGAGTTCAGAACAAATATTTTCTGGGTGAGGGACATCTCATGGTGATCAGAGGTTCGGTGGTTTTCATACTCAGTCATCGACTTGGCAATGGCTTCGAGGATATTCGTAGCATACGGCAAGAAGACAGCGAGAAGAACCGTGGGTAGGTACTCCTATGCGATGTCAGCTATGAGGTGACCCCATCAAGACTTATTTCGTCAATAGATACACACCAAATAGAACTTGTACGGGCCTTCCTGTTAAAAACAATAAGTAAGTTTTTTGGTAAATATAAAATAAGTATAAACTTACGTAGGCTTCAGATATAAAAGTTTCAATCACAAATACTAGTGCGATGAGTGCACCCAGGAACAGCAAGCTGACGATCAAAAATGGCAGAACCAAGAGTTGTCGTAGAACCCGCTTCCAGCGCGGAAAATAGTGTCGAACGCGACCGGCTGCATCGACAATCTCTTTCTCATATTTAAATTGCGGTCGATCGGCCTTCAGCTGACCCACACCTCGCACATTCCACCGTAATGCAAGGTCTGTTTGTTTGATCTTCCAGTACTCCAAGAAGACAGTACACCATATTCCAATAACGGACGCGAAGAAGAGAGAGTATTTCGGAAGGAAAGTCCATGCAAAGATGCCTGCAGCACACGGAAACATTAGTGAACGGAAGTATGTTTGTATGAACGCGAAGTAGAATGCAGTTTTTGCGCCAAATAGATCTCGAATCTGGTCCAAATCGTCCACAGTGAGAAATATACGTTTGCTGAGATGCGTAAGGAGAACACGGTTTGTGCGATGATTATGAAGAGGAAAGATGGACGTCACATTGGTCCACTTTCCAGAACTTGGAGTAATGCCTGCACCTCCAAATTCTTTGCTCCAGTGGATTAAATGGTACATTGAGAGTAAATCTTCCGCCTCAAAGTCAGCACGCACCACACTCGATGTGGTACCGCCTGGATGGTTTTTAATGATGCCATAGAGCCAATCTTTGACGCTTTGTAGATGTGTCAGTATCTGCTTCACCCTCAGGTAGTGAATAGCCATACCGAGACTTGTAGACAGCGTTACCAAGGAGCTCCCTCGGGGCTTGCACAAAGACTAGGAGCGTTTCGGGGTAGCCTCTGCGCACCTCGGTGTTCAGTCCAACTGAATGGAGATCCTTCAGTAGTGCTATGACTTCAGAGATGGCGGTTTCGGTTGCTGGTTTTGTCAATCCTCAGCCCAGGGCGAAAAGTCGGTGCCTACGAACCAACATCTTCGAAGTTGTACACGACCACATACTTGTCGTTGTATGTGATATTTGCAAGCGCAATGTCATCGCCAAACGTTGTGTCAGCCCTCCTCAGTTGCATTTTCAACGCGAAAGAAACAAAGGAAAAACTGGAGGTGAGGCTGTGAGAAACAGAAACTGTGGCTGAAAGATAAATATATCTAGTGAGACGTCGTCATCATGCTCTCCCACAAAAGCAAGCCTCAGCTGTTGTGGAGCCCCTGTTGAACCACGATGGCGGTGTGATTGGGTGATGAAGCGCATGCAGGGGCTGAAATAGCGCACGCTCTGCCGAGCTATCCGAATCCGGGAGATAGGTGGGTCATCCATGGGCCGAGACTCTGGGTGCGTCTATGGATATCTCTTGAGAGCGAAGTCGTAGGGACATATACATTTAATAATACTGAAGTGAAGATGCTATTACTCTGCTATTTCAAAGCACAGGACCCCCAACTCTCCAGGTCCTATTTCGAGATAGCTTAGTGTTTCATTTAGCGCGTCTTTTGGCCCCCGGCTGCCCTGACAACCTCAAACATCTCAACAAAGCCGTGATCAGCATCCTTATACCATTTATTCATTCATCTGTTCTTCAAAGACATGAAAGATCATTAGATGACGAACCACTTCACTAGTCGCTCACCATGAAGGTTGTCAAGTCTGGAGCAGTGTACGACACGGCACTAGGTAGCTACATACTTCAACAGACAGTCACCACCTTGAACACATCAAAGCCCAACTAAGCGAGCTACTTTAAAAACATCACATTTCCAGGCGGACAAGGACCTAGCAGCACAAAAAAATAATCATGCACCGCGAAGTCAACGTGCCACCCGGCACCCCCATGCCTAAGGACTATGCCTTCCTTCCCAAAGGCATCGCCTACAAGACCCTGCACTGCCGCAAACTGACACACGAATCGGGTGCAATTCTCTACAAAGTGGTGTCTGACCAACGTACACTCGGCCTCCGTGCTCCAAAATCCATCATCAGTCAAGTTCACGCACAAGCCAAAACCACCTTACCCAATCGCCGTATCGCCGTTCAAAAGCGCGATGCCACGGACATTGCCAAAGCATCTGCAGAATTGGATGTCCAGTTCGGCAAGATGCCCTCTAAAGAGAAAGAGTTGGTGCTGAAGCATGGTTTCAGGAAGCATTCAGGCCGCGTGGGAAGAACGGCTCAGATTCCACTGGAGAAGAAAGTGTTATTGGCGGTTTTTGCGCATGTCAGACATAAACACACAGAGTACGATGCTTTGCTGAAGCAGGGTGAGGACCGGGAAGAGGCTAGGAAGAAAACGAGGAAGGCGATTGAGGGCGTGTTGGGGAAATGGGGGTTCAAACAAGGTATGTTGTGAATGCTAGCGTGTCGAATCATAGATTTGATTGTTAACACATGTTCCAGATATTGCAAAGTGTTTTAGTAGAGGGAGGACGACGAAGAAAAGCCAGGTCAGGAAGCAAGCAAAGACTGCGAAGCAGGAGGCGGCCACGAAACAAGGCAAGGCTACTAAGGGAAGGTCGGGAATCCAAAGCCAAAGGCCTACCAAGCATGGCGACGGTGATGACTCGCAAGATGGGGACTATGTGTAAGCTTTATCCTGGAGTCTCCAGGCAATCTTTGCTGATACATCCAGTAGGCCCTGATGCAACCTCTGCGACTTCCGAAATTCGTTGCATATACCCATCAATAGCGCGTCTAAGTAGACCACGAGGACAGCAAACCGAATAGTTTAATACAATTATAATCATCATCCCATTTGTGTGTAATAATAAAACACTATCCGAATGTATCAAATATCCAAAATCGACGCCATGCTAAGAGGAAGCCATGCCATCCTCCTTTTACCACCCTCTAGCGCCCCGCTATGCTACTATCCAAAAAATAAATAAAACGCATGTAGACTTTTACACGCCAGAGATGAAAAAGGTCCATAGAAAAATCACTCTCTGGTCCACCCCCAGCCTCCTTGTCGTGGATACTATCCCTCGTCAGAATCCACCATCATGCTCTCTCCAAGTTGACTCAGATCCTCGGCCGCCAGACCCTGGGCATGTCGTCGTCTGCGTCCTCTCCTGCCCGCAACGCGATTCTGTTCGATTTCTCTCAAGCGGCCATTCATTCTGCGATCTAACTCTTCAATATCCTCGTCATCTTTGCTGTCCGCTAACATCTCCGTTGTCAGTCCGCCTTGAATTCTTGCCGTTGCATCGCCGCTGGCATCGAGCGCGCGATTGAGCAAATCGGTTGCTATGGGATCTTGTGGTGACACGGCAAGTGCTTCGTGCAGTACGACGACGGCGTCCCAGAATCGTCCCATTTCCATGAGGACAAGGCCTTTGGCCGCGAAGACGCCGGGATCTTTTACGCCGTGGCGTAGCACTTCTTCAAACGTGGCGAGCGCTTCATCAAGCTGTTGATGTCTCCGTAATGCATGAGCGAGATTGATCCGTGTGGATAGCATGGCATCTGGTTCGGCTTCGTTTTGTTCGGAGAATTGTAGTGCGCGACGGAAGAATTGGATGGCTTCAAGGAGATGACTTTCGTTGAAGTAGACGACACCTAGCTCGTTAAGAAGCAGAGGATCGGTTTCGCAGAGGTCATATGCCGTTCTCAGATATTCCCGCGCAAGAGAGAGATTATTCAGCTGGAGGTTTTGCATACCAAGGAAGAGCTGTGGGAGGTGTGTGCCCTGGAACAATCGAGCAGCTGTGGAGTATGCAGATATTGCCTGGTCATGCTCGCCTTCGGCAGCAAATGTGTGCGCAAACCCTATCCATGCTGGTCCGAAATGTGGGTCCATCATGGAAGCTTTGGAAAAGTAGCGACGTGCCTCCGCAATTCGTCCAATGGAGAGATAGTAAACGCCGACGGCAAGCCATGCGCATGGTTCTTGCGGATTAGAGTCTGCGAGTTCGTGCGCGAGGAGAAACAGGGCGTTCGTTTGACCGAGTTCATGGAGGCAGGCGAGGTGTACTGGCATGACGTTAAAGTTGTGCTTGTCGTTTTCGAGGACAGAAGAGGTGAGGACAAGGGCGTCCCGGAAGCGGCAATGGGTGAACATTAGGTCTGCTTTCGCGAGAAGAATATCTGGATTGTTAGCTAGATTATAGTGAGTGCTGAGTGTCTCTGTTGCGCTAGCAAACTCTTCTGGCTTTGTATATTTTGATAAGCGTGTAGTGTAAAGCGTTTTGGTGAACTGGGCGGCTTCTTGCGAAAGTGAGGGATTGTTCGCGACGTTTATAGTGTCGAAGTCGAGTGAATCGAGGAATTTCCACTCTTCTTCAGGTGACATGAGGGAGTTGGTCATCAAAGCATCAAAAGCCTCGAAGCACTGCACATCAATCTGCACTGCAGTTTTGTAGCATTCCTTGGCTCGATCAAACGAGTTTTGCTTCGCAAAGCACACACCACGCAAATAACACATGCCCGCTTCCGATTTGATGTTGGTGATATCCTCGCGATCACGTTCCTCGCTAGTGGGTAGCCGCTCGTTGCGCGTGGTGCCCTTGTTATGCCGTGCGCCTGCTCGAGTATTGACATCGACATGGCGCAATTTCTGCCGGGCACTGCCAGGCGCAGAGATCAAATGGGTGGGGTTCTTGTCGCCCAACATCTGCAACGCATCATCAATCTTCCCCAGCTTTATGGAGCAGTGCGCAGCAAGATATCGACATTGAGGATTGCGCTCGGTGAGGTTTCCGCGGGCAAGGAGCGATTGTGTGCGACTGTAGTTGCCAGTGCTGAAATGGGCTTGTGCTAGCCAAAACACATCGTTATCATCGTCTATGCCAGACCATCAGCGCTGCAAAAAACAGAGGATACGGGCCGCGCACTTGTCAGCGCCAGCAATTTGTCTGCAACAAATATGGCCGAGTCGTATTGGTGACGATTCAGGGCCTCTTGTCGCCAGTCGCGAAGATGTTTTTCCATAGTTGTACTATCATGGACTAGGAAGTGTGTAGGTATGCTGCTTGGGAATATCAGGCTTTGTTGTTACTGTTGTTGTTGGAGGTGGCCGCGGTTGCTGGCGCCTTCTATGTTGCTGTTTCCGTGTTGACCAGTCGCGCCTGCCACGCGTGAGCATGTGAGTGGTAGCAGCAGCGTTATGCGGGGTGACGCAGGGAACTGTCTTACCTAAGCATCCAGTCCAATTGCTTGGCGCCTCCAAACTTCGGCGCGGCCAGTCGCTCTGCTTTAGGCACCGCCTCACTAAATAGTCGTCGCGGCAGATTGTCTCTCACTTTACTCTATGCCTGGCTTTACAGCTATCTAACTCTCCAAAATTGGCGCAGCACCACATCAGTCATTGACTCCGACCCTCTCACTCGATACGCACGCGAGATAGTCCACTGCCACAATGTCTGAACGAAAAGTGCTTACGAAGTACTATCCGCCAGACTTCGACCCATCAAAAATCACCCGCCAACGAGGTCCTAAGAATGCCGGCCCAAAACTACAAACCGTCCGCCTCATGGCTCCTTTCTCAATGAAGTGCACACACTGCGGCGAATTCATCTACAAAGGCCGCAAATTCAATGCGCGGAAAGAGACCACCGAAGAGAAGTACTACAACATCGCTATATTTCGCTTCTACATCCGGTGCACGCGATGCTCTGGCGAAATCACTTTCAAGACAGACCCAAAGAACATGGACTACGAGTCCGAGCGTGGCGCAAAGAGAAACTTTGAGCCTTGGAGAGAGGCAAAACTGGCGGAAGAGACTGAAGAGGAGCGTTTGGATAGAATAGAGAAAGAGGAAGCAGAGCGAGATACGATGCAGGAGCTCGAGACTAAGGTTTTGGATGCCAAGACGGAAATGGCTATTGCAGACGCTCTCGATGAAATCAGATCCAGAAATGCACGGATAGAAAAAGCGGACCGGGACGGTGTTGAGACACATATTGAGCCTGATCCAGCAGACGATCGACGGAGGCGCCAAGAAGAGGAGGATGAAGAGGCTGCAAAGCAGGCATTTGCGAATCGGAGCATGCCAGATCTTTGTGAAGAAGTAATTGAAGAGGACATGATGGATATACCGATAGAGGTTCCCACAGCTAATGCGTTTAATAAGAAGACGAAGGAAAAGAGGAACTTCAGCGCAGCTCTGGGTATCAAGAAGAAGGTTGTGGCCCCGGCCGCTGCCCCGCCTGCCAAGGTACCAGCACCGGCTTCAAAGCTTTCTGCCATGCTTGTTGCAGGCTACGATAGCGATGACGACTGAGATATGGTCTAAGATCTTGTTTGAGGCCCTCAGGCAGGATGTGTTTTTCTGTACAATGACATTAATCGAGACTTGCTCTCACTAACGCTAACCACAATTGCTCTTCCTCAACCAACATAATATTCGCAAGGCATCCACACTTTGAGCGGGTGCTATACCTTTTGAAGCATTCGCATCAATTTTCTCCCGAAATTCCGGTCGTTCAAAACAAGTACCGACCACCCCTGTGTGGTACCGGAGGAATAGTAAGAACGTCACATGCAGCGTAATATAACCCCACACCATCTACCACTATATGTATCACGCGAGGCGAGGATTGGTACTATCCCCGCAATTCCCTACCTCAGACTGATTGGGCCGCCGGCGACGTGTACCAAAGAAGAACATAGTGCCTTTAAAGTTGACGATAGATCTAAATGGGCTGAGGGGCAGGATCCGGGTTGCTATGGCTAGATGAATATTAAAGGCGTCGGGAAGGTCTAATAGTACCTTATAGTATTGTTCTGCGCTCCTCTGATACCCCCAGCACCGTCAATATGCGATTTTTCTCATTCGTCGCTCTTTTGCCAAGCATTCTCGCATCCCCTACCCAATCTTTTCACTTCAGCGATTACGGCCTCTCGCCACGTGCCGATCCTTCACTCACAGGCTATCTTGGTGTATTCTTCCTCGGAGACAAACCCTCGGTATATTTTTATCTCTCAAACGGCAACAATGCAAACTCTATGGTTGTCCTCAACAAGGGGCAGCCAGTCGTCAATCCAACCAAAGGCACTGTCGGAGTACGAGACCCATCCATCATACCCGGTAGTGGTAACGAAGCTGGCAAGAAATGGTACATCATTGGCACAGATCTCAACATAGGAAAGACAACTTGGGACGCCGCTCAGCGCAAAGGCTCACGCAGTATTTTTGTCTGGGAAAGTACGGACCTGACGACTTGGACCAATGAACGCCTAGTCAGTGTTGAGGACGCCACAGCCGGTATGGTATGGGCGCCCAGTGCAATCTGGGATGAGGCTAAAAAGGAGTACTTCGTGCACTGGGCCTCGAAATTTTACCCTACATCTGACCCCAATCACACGGGTTCACCGTCAGCAATCCGTATCCGCTACGCTTACACAAAGGACTTCAAGACATTTTCTAGCCCGCAGGACTACATCAATAGAAGCCCAACTAACATTATTGACCTAGAGTTCTTGCCCCTAGGTAACAATGCTTATGCGCGCTTCATGAAGGACGAGTCTGCCAAAACTGTCTTTACGGAGGTCAGCACCAATGGTATCTTTGGCACGTGGACACGGCCGGCTGGCACGAACGCCGTCATCGCAAGCGGCGTGGAGGGCCCCGCTGTGTACTGGGATAACCAGGTTGCAGGCAAAGCGCATCTTTTGCTGGACTTCTACGGTGCGGACGGATACAGGCCGTATGAGACTTCGGATGTGAAGAGTGGGAAATGGACCGCGAGCAATAACAGTGCATGGCCAAGGAATTTGAGACATGGGAGTGTGTTGCCGGTTACGGCAGCGCAAATCAGTGCTTTGGGGGCAAAATGGGGATCTTAAGCAGTATTGCAGAAGGAATATGTTAGTAGACTTCCTCCAGGTTAGGCTTTCAGGCTGCTCGTTATGATGCATGTGGAAAGCGGTGGAGAGGCTGACATTAGACCTAGAACAATATAGGCTCTTTTGCTTCTAGTGGTCGACATGATTATTTATTATAATCCCTTGCCGACTCGTCCCTGACACTGATCTCGAAACACTAAAGGGGAATATAGTAAAAAAATACTCTACTTCACAAAATGCGATGGTATGGAACAAAATAGGGTAATGATTCCAGTGTAACTCTCATGGCGTCTGCAAGTTAGACGCGGAAGGTTTGCCGAACCCCGCATACACGCTTGTAGATGTATGACTGGAATAGTCTACACGTTGATAAGTACATAAAAGGCGTATCATCTAGTCATATTGGCTGGAGGTGTTTTTTTTCCCCCCAAGAACTCGGCTTTTAAGGAGGAAATGGTACTACACAATAGTGATATGGATATACATCATGGATTGCCTAAAACAATGAAGGCTTTACAGTTAGACGGATTCATCATGCATGTATTGATTTTCACGTGTACTGATGGATTTAGATACTCGGGCGCTGAAAAGTTTGCCGTTGTTCAGATTCCTTTGCCAGAGCTCAGGGACGACGATGTGCTCGTACGCCAACGCAGTGAATCAGCATGAATTTTGTCAAGCTGATTCCATTCAGGTCAAGATATCAGCATGTGGGGTTTGTGGAACGGCAAGTCTTGTCGAAAAATACTTATCAATCTATATGCTAATCTCAGTCTAGGATTTGCATTATCATAAAGGCGAATTTCTCGCACGAGTAAGCCTCGAAAGACTTTTCACAAACACCGGCGTTAACATTGACAATAGTGGCCGTTGATACCCGGTACCTACCAGCCATCATTATCTCTAAACATAATCCTCTCTAACGCTATGTAGGACACGAGGCTACAGGCACAATCGTTGCGCTTGGCCGCTCTGTAACGGGCCTCGCCATAGGCACCCGTGTAGCAGCAGATCCTATGCAACCATGCCAAATCTGTTTCCATTGCACCCGCCGCAAACCACTACTATGTTCCAATATGACCGCGTATGGGGGGACCGTCCCCGGCGGTTTCGCAGAATACTGTAAATATCCCGCCAGACTCGTGCATCCCATTGGCGACCTTCCGGATCTTGAGGCCGTGCTAGTTGAACCAGCGGCATGCGCAGCGCATGGGATTGAGCGAATGCAGATCGAGGTGGGGAGTAGAATTTTGCTGTTTGGATGTGGGCCGACAGGTATTTTGTTGGCGCAGTTGGTCAAGATGAATGGAGCTGCTCATGTGAGTTCATCACCAGCCCTCTCAAGTATAGAACCAACACAGAAAACAGTTAACTATCGCCTCCAAGGGAGGCCCCAAACTCGATCTCGCGAGGAATATGGGAATAGCAGATGAGTATATCGTTATTTCTGATGATCACCCTCAAGAGGAATTCCAGGCACTCGCGAACGATAATCCATACGGGTTCGATATTGTTATAGAAGCTACAGGCGCGCCTACGGTTCTTGAAGCAGCTCTTGACTACGTACGCAAGGGCGGCAAACTTGTTGTATATGGGGTTTACGATGAGAAGGTCAAGATTGCTTGGTCTCCTTTTCGCATCTGGGAGCATGAGGTTACAATACTAGCGAGTTTTTGTAGCATGGGGCATATTCCACACGTGCTAGAGTATGTGAAATCTGGGAGATTGAAGCTAGGCGGCGTGGTAAGCAAAACGTTCAGGGTTGAAGAATGGGAAGAGTGTTTGGAGGTTGTAAGGAAGGGAGAAGTCGTCAAAGCGGCAATTATATTTGCGTAATAGTATATGAGCATTGAAAAAGAAATTTGACCCAATTTACCACGATATAGGCTTCTAATTCAGATGCGAGTTTAGGGAACTCGAGTTGCCGTCTAGCCACTTCAAAGCCCCGCCGGGCCAGAGCCCGTTGCTCATTCACATTCGGATCTCTCTTTTCGTTGGTACTGTCAGTTGCGGCTGTCGTTGCCTCCAATGTAACTTCAAACCCCGACTCATCAGGCTCGCATTTTGTGCCTACCTTCAAGTAACGTTCCAGTGTTGAAATAATCGTGAATAGCCTTGATTGTGCACGACGAGGGACGATTCATTAGCCATTGCTATGTCAAATTAGCCAAAGCACACTTTTGTTCTCCAAGAAATACTTATTCCATGCCCATTACGGACCAATAATCTACTCCCGACAAAGTTTGCTGATGCCCCCCGCGCGCT
Organism: Ophiosphaerella herpotricha; assembly: GCA_028458525.1. Taxonomy (NCBI): domain Eukaryota; kingdom Fungi; phylum Ascomycota; class Dothideomycetes; order Pleosporales; family Phaeosphaeriaceae; genus Ophiosphaerella; species Ophiosphaerella herpotricha. The sequence goes on from JALNQK010000058.1 coordinate 153,532, forward strand.
ACTTAGAGGTGTGATGGGGCCCTATGCGCTATTGATTATAAGCATAGGATGCCTCATCTTGATACTGGTCCATGGTTCGTCGCATCGCTCCACAGCTTAAAAAGGACACTGAGCACATACCCACACCTGCGGCGAAAATACATTAGACCATGATCTCTGTGACACTTGTGCTTGAGGAAGGTTGAAAACGTCATTAGGTTTCTTAGCACGAAATGTTCCATATGAGCACCCGATACCACGAAAAGCACTTATTCCCATATTCCAAGGGATCTCGGGTGCCTTGGTAGAGTTTAGAGCCGCGCCGACTGTAATTTGTTGCAAGGTGCGCTGGAACTCACGTTTTAGCATCCCTTCAATTATAAGGAAGAGCACCGGGAAACGTTCAGGCCGACAAAGGTATACCAGAGTCCCGTACGCCAGCCCTTGGTACAAGATTGTGCCACGCTGCCACCAAGGTAACGACTGATAATTCTTGGGTACAGCAGCTCGGCTATCGGGGAGCTCCTGAAATGCGTTGCTAAGCTCCTTGTGCAAAGACTCGGGAGTTGTGGCTATAAGACAAAGTTCTGTTCCCACTTCGACATATTCGCGTAAGAAGTTCAGCAAAGTGACTTCAGTTCCGCGATTTGCGATGAGCCACTGTCCAGAAAAGTAGTCATCGAAGCGGAGGATACCATCGGGTAGAATGCGGCCAACGCAATCGGGGAACATCGCTGCAAATGTCTGGCCTAGCGCTGTGCTACATGATCGACCCCAGAGCCTTAGAGGACCGTCTTCGCCTAAAGCATCGACTATGTTGAGTATATCGCGGGCAACAAAAGTTGTGCTGAGGTATCGAGCTATGTAGGTATTGCCTTCAGTCTTTGCGTAGGTGTTGACAAACGAACCAGCATCGTGCCAGGCTTTGTTTTCCAAAATAGAATACATATCATCTTGAGGAATGGTAAATTGGTGCTAGTCGCTAGAGTAGTTGAGTTTACCTTTTGACATATGAAAGACATCGTACGCCCGGTGTCGCTGTCGGAATCAGCAACGAAATTGCAAGCTTTATCTTAGAAAAACTTACCGAGCGTCGAAACCAATGACATTGAAATGCCCACCAAAGACATCTCGATACATGGGCCCTTTCTTCAAGACTCCCTCGACGCCGCGCAGGCCAGGACCACCTGATTCGATGTCAAGTACCGTGTATCATACAAGTTAAAATTAGCTTGTTTGGATTCATGGTCACACTTCCCCTAAACGGGCCTTTCGTTGCGTCAATCTTCGCCAGTTGAAGATCGATCATTTTTCTTTCATCGTAATTGGTATAATCCAACAGCACTTTGTGCGTTGCACAATATATCGGGACGGCATGAGCCTTCGCAAATTCTTGGTGTGACTTCGGAAATTCGAAATTACGAGAGTTACTAGGGCCGTGTTTGTCACTAATAGGCGAGCCAAGGGCAAATGGCCATAGGTTAAGAGGAATAACTATTTTAAGAGTTATCATGATGATCTAAAAGTAAAAAGAGTTGGCTTAGGATTAGGTAGTAAGAATTTAGTAAAGAGATGGATATCGACATCCAGATATGCATATACAATGCTATGGTCAGATGTGAGGGATGTTTCAGAAAAGCGGAGGGTATATCCAGTCACTGAAGCATGATACCAAGAATACATATGATCTATGTTCGCCCAGTCTTGTTGTTGATCTTCAATATCATCTTGGCCTAGTTAATCTTCAAATTAAACTTGGCGTGGTGGATATGCAACTGCCACTGTGCGGATAGCATGCATTGAATGTGGGCTGGTAAGCAGCCATTTATTTGTATCTCACTTGGACATTGGTTTAAAAATAGTTATGATGTCATGCATCGCGACCGGTGGACTCGTTGAGTCGTTTCCGGAAATGGCATGTGACACAGGTCTCGATTTCGCAATTTATTCAAAGTCAAAACACCGACCTCATCAGTCTCACATGTATTAGAGAGAATGCTGTGATAGATTTCGATATCTAAGCTCTCCCAAGAACATGTTATTATTGTAGCATCTATTTGCTTTGTCAAAACGCCTGACGATAGCTACTATTTGCCCACCACTCACTCTCACCCAAATTGACGGCCACCTTCGTAGCCGTATCCAGATCCTCTTCCTCGAGTCCCAATCGCTCATTCTCCAACTCGTGACTTTCCTCAAATAAACCCTCTCCCCCAATGAAATACCTGGTATACAACAGCCTCCCAAATGCCTGACGATTCCCCGCCTTCATCTGTTCCCTCGCCTCAGCCATCCGCTCTCCCGCGGGCACCGACGCCATCTTCCAATCAGCATCCTCAGTGCCCGTAACTCTTTTGACGGACTCAAACATATCCCGCTGAGACACCGCAAACGAAGAAATATAAACCATTCGATTCCGATACGTACTCAGCGTAAGTTTCCCACCGTCCCTTTCCTCGGGCAGAATCGGCAGCGACATAATAGCAGCGACCCCCCGCCCAACCTGTGCCCACGTCGACGTATTTAATTTCTGGTTTCCGTCGTCGAAAAATGTGACTTCGCGTTTCGTGCAGTTGATACCGTAGTACCCGACCCAAAGCGAATATTCGTACCAGAAGCCGCAGGTGAGGCCGATCCACGAGAGGCCGAGGGAAGCGGCGAGTTCTTGATCTTGTGTTTTGGATGGACCGATGGTTTCGAGCTGGGCAGCCTCAGTGTTGTACATTCCGAATTCGTTGGTGAGGACCCATAGGACGTTGGCGGCAGCGGCGGCGCGGAGGAGGATGGCTTGAGTATCTTTTGGCACAGTGACGGCTAGCGTTATGATGAGGATATGGTGGCCCTTGAGCGCAGTGATGATTGTGCCGGGGTCGGCGTAGTCAATGTGTGCGACTCGGACACTGCCGGGGAAATTACTATTCGAATTGGCGCGCGATAGTGCCGTGATGTTGAACTGGTTTTTTGCGAGAAGTGCGGAAACAATGTGTGTCCCTATCGTGCCACTTGCGCCGACTACGGCAATGTTCTTGATTTGATTATTGAAGCCGGAGGGCTGCTCAGAAGCGTATGAAGGGGCCATTCCGGTAGTAGAGACAATTAGGCAGCGATTAAGTCTTGAACTTAGTTAAAAGAATTGTATTGATAGTCAAGCTTTTCTTGGTGTTTAAGACTAAATATACAGAAACATACCCTTATATCCTGTAACTCCGTTCCCTTGTGCCGGCCGTAATGGTGGTTGATGGATTTAGGATCAATATCAAGACTAACTTTACCCTTGGTGGCAGTCACCAAAACTGCATGCAAACGACAGACCCATGCCCCGTATTCAATGAATATATTTTCAGACTGCATGCTTCTCAAAGCAGCAGGTTGCATTTTAATTTTCTCAAAAAGGGGAGGGTTGGAGGTTGGACGCGAGTGTTGGCTAGCCTAGTGTTCAGTGCGGACGTGGGTCTTATCTCCTAAATCCGATGAGTCACAGATTCACCGACTCCGTGCCAAGTATGATTGATCAGGGGTTATCGATTCTATTAAACATTAAGATATATCTGTGTTAGCTGTGCTCGGGTGATGTAACAATGCAAAAACCAATACGAGCATACATGTATCCCTACGTCCCTCTGTACATGTATACAATCTCGAACTTCAGCCCTTTACCGCTGATTTATCTTCTGTGTGTAGGCAGTCGGCAAAAAGCAACCGAACGCCTTCAATCTAACATACAACCTCTTTTTAAAACGTGTATCGTGTCGTGTAATAATAGTTGTTAAAAGCGAGACAATAGATATAGGGTTTGATTTGAGTCATAGCAAGAAAACAGACGGCATTCAAAGAGTAACGACGTGAGGTAACAAATACAACAACAAGCAAAACAATACCAGTGAGCGGAAGCCAAAAGGAAATAACCCAACGCAGAATTTAAAAAAGGCGTGCGTGTGAATGATGATAATGGTGAAACGTTAGCCACGGTAGTCACTCCCCCAAACAAACACCAACGGTCTTCTCACTCAGTCCATCGACATCAGACACCTAGTCCTCTGCCTCACTATCATCGAGGAAGATGCTTTCGAATGTCTTGCTGTCTTCCTCGGCAGGACTGACAACACCATCGAACCCTGGGATGGTAGCAGCGTAGTAAGCCTTCTCATCAGCCTTCTGCTTCTTGAGTTTTGCGAACTCTTCGTAGTTCTGCTGAATTTGCTCTTGAGAAAGTGTATCGTCGCTAGTACATTCCGTTCCACTAGCACTGACGGGCGGCTTGGTATCGTCGACAGCGTCAGAACTGGTATCGGACGGCGACTGGGCAACACAGTCTCCACGATTCCTCCAAGGGAATATAGTCTGCTTCAAGCCGGACAGTGTGGCTGCGTAGGGTCTGGGTGCTGAACGAGCCCCGGCGTCATCGAGCTTCTTGAACCAACAGGAAGTCTCCGCGATGGGAGACGATTGCGCTTCGCCCATCGGGCCAGTAGTGAAATTGTCCAGATGAGCGTTCAAATCATCATCCCCACCATCCTGCCAGATGGAAACCTCGGCCTCTGCATTCACAGAAGTGTCAGTGTCGCCACTGCGTTCGAATTTGCGGCGTTTGATATCGGCCTCTAGATCCGGGTGTTCGAACTTGTCCAATGCAAATCGTCCTTGTACATTGGTAGACAAGGTCAGACAGTGTGGAGCTTTTCGTTTGCCCGGTGAAGATGATTCTGGACTAGATGAAGAACTTTCAAAACCGAATAGCGATGGAGCGAAAGCAAACTTGTATGGTTTTCCTAGATGAGAATCTTTCCTCTGGGGACTTACCAGCTCCCTTGACTGTGAATCGAACGAGTCTCTTCGGGCACGGCGCATTCTCCTAATTGGTCGAGGGTTATATGAGACAGAGGTACTAGTCTTAGACAGTGGAATATTGGTATAAGAGGGAACCCAAGGAGATCGGGCAGTTCGTGGCGACTGTTCGGATGCGCAGTGAGAAGGCTCATGTATATTCTTCGAATGCATAGCGAACCGAGAGAGCTCGTCTTCATATGAGGGGCCTTGTGGAAACTCGCCATGAGATTCATTACTCATACCTAACTCAAGCTTGATACTGTACCTTGAGATTCGTTCGAAACCGACGTTGGAAGGAAACGACGTTGTAATCTTAGCTTCCAGGATAGTTTCGGCCATTCGATCTCCAAACTAAAAACAGGCTGGTCAGTTGAGCGCACTAGACAGCCTAGGTAGGATATATTCCAAGGAGCAACAGACCTCAGGCTTAGAGGAGACACGTCCTTGGAAACACTCGTGTGTGACATCCCACCCAAGCGTCAATGGCGACTTGGACACAGAATAAGTGACGGCGTCCTCGTAGAAATGATAGTCGTTGTTCCAAGTGGTGATCATGCCTGCATCTACGAATTGAGGAGTGATGCGATAGATGTCACCATTTGAGAGTCGGATTGGTAGAGCGGTGAAAGCAACCCTAGGCAGGTGCCAGGATAGCTTGGCAGATACCGCAAGAATTCCACCATTGTAAGAGTGGGAGAGATTGAACAACAAGTGTGGCCCACCCAGCGCGTGGAGGAAGCAGTCCTGCAAGCGAATAAAGTTGTAGACGAAGGCTGGCAAGTCTCCGCCCGAGAGGGACCACGAAAACTGCTGGGAAGCTTTTTCACAGCATTGTGAGGCATACAGTTGCGAAATCATGTCGTAGACAAGACGCGTCATGGAAACGTTGAGCAAGTGAGTCTGCTCAACTGATAAATATTTGACTATGCGCGCTACTAGAAGGACCTCATTTTTGGGATCTAAATGGACACTGTTAACTCACTTGATTGGTCCCGTGGCGGAAAGGACTGTGCAGGAGTGGAACCCACCTCTGTACTTGTTTAATTCATCCGCAAAACCTCGTTGCAAATGCTCCTCGATCTGCGAAGCGAGGCATTGCTTGAGAAAATGCTCCCAGGCGGCGAGCTCGAGCCCCTGGGCGTGTGAAAGGCCTCTCCAGCAACTGACGATGTCGAGGTGCTGAACTGGCTCATTGCTGATGGCAGAGCGTCGCACCTGAGGGACAATGAAGCCACTCACTGACGACGGATCGTCATTGAGAAGCCCACAGAGTCTGATGTCTAATGGCAATTTAGATATGAGATCCTGGAGTCCATCTTCTCCGTTCATTGCACGTTGTTCAGGAGATGGCCGAGGATGGGCATGGCTGGCCACATCAGCATCAGTGTTGATTTGAGGCTGCGAGTATGTTAGTAGCACGATAAGAAGCGGATGAATGCGGTCACTTACAAGCACAGGATTGTTCATATCTGATGACATATGCCAGCTGGCGAGGATAATCAATACGTCGATTGTTCAAGCGGGTTAAGTAAGTGTCAAGGAGAGCCAGCGAGCAGCAGGGAAAATGACAAAAAGACCCTGGGGGCAACTGGATGCAGGTGCAGGCAGAGGGGATCGGACAGGTGCGTGGAGCGCCGAAAGAGTTAAGTAAATTGCACCCATGGAAGCAACTGCCGCAAGAACAATGGCACTTCGCCACAGTGACCACAAGCGAACCATACTACAGTCCTCCAAAACTTACCGGCGTCTAATTAGTGCGAAGCCAGGCATTTATGTTATCGATTACAGCCTGAGGCTTCAGGGCATCGGTAGAGCGAATTCGACCTTGACCAAGCCTTCTGGCGGGTTGCACAGTGAAATGGCAGGTTCGGCGCACATGAGTCCCCAATTGCACCTTCCTATCCATATTCTTCATTGACCAATACTTCCCTCGTCGCTTATCTTACGGTTATATGGCGTCCATTGATGCCCGTGTGGTCAGTCGCTCATTCTTGTTTCCAAGCTTCGAGATTTGTAAAAAGGCATCTACGCCATAGCCTTCAAGGCTGTGGATTTCGAGAGATCCTGCCCAGTACTCTGCAGTACCTATTAGTTTTCGCTTAACCTGTTCATCACACCGGGCTTACCAGAGTACAGTCTCGACATGGGCAGTCCAATCCCCAAACGTAGATCTGGAGCGCGTCCCGTGAGAGAAGACAGTGAGCCTTGGTGAGTACCAGCGTCTCCATGCTTCGATCGAGTGCCTAATTTCTGTTGCAAATCGCTTGATAGACCTTGATCAGCTACTTTCAACTCCTGCAGTGTTCCCAGAAGCTTTGGCACCCTCGCAAGATTCTCCATCCTCTTTTCGCGCCGAGGGCCTTTGCTGAAACTCCAAAGATAGGGCAGCAATTCATTGGGAATGCCCCCACCCCGGTCTGATATCCTGATAATGACGTGTTGTGTGGTTTCGCAGATGAGGACCTCAATTGGTGGCGGTTTAGCATCTTTTGACGTGCGTTGCTCAATGACAGCTTGGATCGAATTTCGCAGCAGCTCCCCAATGATGTATTCTAGATGGCTGAGGATATATGGGAAGGTCGCATCGAGGTGGCCGTATATCTTGATCTCCGGGATATGGACGCTTGGGCCGTGGGCGCGTCGGATTAGCTCCTGTGTAGTCTTGCCGCATTCTTCAACGATCTCTTTTGCATTACACCGCAAGAATATTTCGCCTACGGCCTCTTGATCGTGCAGCAGCTGAGCATTGGGGAAGTGCCAGGGCGAATTGAAGGTTTCGGTGAGCGCCAAATGTTGCTCTGCAATGACACGACGTGAAATACGCTACTTGCGTCAGCAGGTGACTTGGCTTGCATGCACGCGGTCTTACCGATCTGAGCATGGTGGTCATGAACTTGTCCGTTTCTTCTGGCTTCATGAGGCCGCGCACCTCGAGCACGCCAATGGCCAGTCGCGGTATCACGGTCGCATGTTCGACGAGCGTCTTCTCTAGGATCTTACAGTATTTCTCGTTGTCCTCGAGCGATCTGATTGTGGGCACTCTACGAAAGCGTTCGAAGGCTCGTAGGTACGACTCGTAGACATGAGCGAGGTGTGGGTTCGCGACAACAACGTAAGGTAGGGTCTGAATATCACGAAGACGGTGGGCGAGCCTACAAGGTTTCAGCAGAGCTCTAGCAAAACGAGCGAGTGGGAGGTGCGCACCTAGTTGGGAGCTCCAGACGGCAGTAGTTGGCCGAGTCGATTAGTCGAGATTCTGTCAGCGTGCGTCCAAAGAAGGTCAACTGGCGCAAGCTTATAGGTCGAGCTTCACGCTGCACCCATCTGAAGTCTCGTCAGCTAGTGGTCTCACCCGGACTGGCACCCCAGGTCCTCACTCGTCGAGGGCCGAAGACGGCCTCCATGCTGGAGCGACAGCAGCAGCCTGGGCATAGGACCTGGAGGTACAAGAGAAGGATACTTGGAATGAAGCTCCGCCGGTGCCTGTACAGCGCAGAAGGGCTGTCGCAAGTCGTCTCTTGCCCAGGTGCATGGCTGTGGGAGCTCAGGAAGGGCATGGAGGAGGGGAAAGTCAATGCATGTTGGAGCTGCAGCAAAACGGCCTGGCTGCGACGGAGCGCCGATGGCCGCAGGCCGCAGAGTGGCGATAGACCCAGCAAGAAAGAAGGGCCCAACCACAGGAGGGGCCTTTTGCAGTTGGCGCGGGAGAGCCACAGACACTGGATGTTTACCTGCTATGTACGAAGCACTTGTCGACAGCAAATATACGCGATGGGCCTGGTTTGCTTGCCCTGACCCCACGCGAGCCATGCGCTGGGCTGGCGAATGACGTCTTAGCCTAGCCCATCTGATGTTGGTGGGCGTGCATGGGAAAGGCTCTCCTCCCGCTGCCTGGCCGCCAAGGGATCAAAGCAGCCATACCCACCTCTGCCCTCTCACAGAAAGGCTGCGGCTGCATATGCGTAACCCGCACGTCGAGGACACATTCTCCCAGAACAGACTCCCGTCTCTGTGCGCCCTCGAGTGTTTCTGCCCTGCCTGCCCTCGCCGCTGGTGTGTGCATGGGTTGCTGGCCGTAATTTGCTCATCGTCGTCCCGCCACTCTCGCACGTAGGTAGGTAGGCAAGCCGCGAGCAAACTGCAGGAAGCAAACTGCACGTCTGTGCTTGCCCTCTGCGACCGGTGCGCCGTTTCCCTTCTGACTCTTTCACGCCTGGGCCGCCTTCAGCAGTCGCCCTTCGCCTTCTTTCCGTTTGTCTGCCCGCCCCGCCACCACCCGCACATACATCCACACGCCTGCGAGCTATGGACCAGGTAAGCAAGTAGACTGCGCATAGCACCTGTTCCTCCACACCCCCAAAGAGAGCCCCAACCCCACACCATGAAAGCCATGGACGGCCTCGGTCAAGGTCTGCAGCGGCTGACTGTGCGTGGCGACCAGATCGGAAGCGACATGCTCGTCGACGACCACGACTATGACGAGAAGCAGCACGTCGCCATCATAACCCCCGACGCCGACGACCCAATGGACGAAGTCGACATGGAGCCCGAGCCTCGCGCCGACGAGTACGACGCTTTTTTCAAGAAGCACCTGCCCGAACTGGTCGACCAGGAAACCGAGGCAGAAACATATCACACCTGGGAAATCAAAGACTGGCAAAGACTTACTCGACGCGAACACGGCCCAATCTTTGAGTGCGGCGGCTTCCCGTGGCGGATACTCATGTTCCCCTACGGCAACAATGTCGAGTTTGCCTCGTTCTATCTCGAGCAGGGCTTTGAAGAGAAGCAGATGCCAGAAGACTGGTACGCCTGCGTACAGTTCATGCTTGTACTATGGAACCCTCAGGATCCGTCCATGTATATTACTCACACAGCCCACCACCGTTTCACCGCCGACGAAGGGGACTGGGGCTTCACACGCTTTGCCGAGCTTAGGCGGCTCTTCGCAAATTCGTGGGATGACCGGGGACGGCCCATGGTCGAAGACAACCAGACCAACGTTACCGCATACGTACGCGTGTTGAAAGACCCTACCGGCGTATTATGGCACAATTTCATCAAGTAAGAACGGCGACCCTGGCATATTGTAACCAAATAACTGACTCAAACCAGTTACGATTCCAAGAAGGAGACTGGCATGGTTGGTCTCAAGAACCAAGGCGCAACATGCTACCTGAACTCATTATTACAATCACTGTTCTTCACCAATGCCTTCCGTCAGGTATGCTTCATGCCACTAAATTAGCGACTAGACTGATGTGTTAGGCTGTATACCAAATACCGACCGCCGAAGAATCCGATCGTTTAAACAGTGCCTATGCCCTACAGCGCCTCTTCTACCTACTTCAAACGTCTCCAAACGCTGTAGGAACTACGGATCTTACGCAATCCTTTGGTTGGGATTCCAAACAGATATTTGAGCAGCAAGATGTGCAAGAGCTGTCGCGTGTCCTTATGGATAAGCTCGACGATAAAATGAAGGGTACTGAGGCAGAGGGGGCGTTGACGAGCATGTTTGTTGGCAAGATGAAAACATACATTTCCTGCATTAACGTCGACTACGAATCCTCAAGGATAGAAGACTTTTGGGACATACAACTAAATGTTAGCGGCAACAAGAACCTAGACGACAGCTTCACGGACTACATCCAGGTTGAGACAATGGATGGCGAGAACAAGTACTTTGCGGAAGGATTTGGCCTACAAGATGCTAAAAAAGGAGTTATCTTCGAGAGCTTCCCCCCAGTGTTGCACCTCCAACTCAAACGTTTTGAGTACGATTTCCAACGGGATGCTATGATGAAGGTCAATGACCGTTATGAATTCCCAGAAGTCTGGGACGCGTCACCATACCTCGCAGATGGGGCTGACCGGTCAGAATCATGGATTTACCACCTACACGGTGTGCTTGTACACAGTGGAGATCTCAACGCTGGTCATTACTATGCTTTCCTAAAGCCGACAAAGGATGGTCATTACTATAAGTTTGATGATGACCGGGTCACGCGAGCGACTCTTCGGGAAGCTTTGGAGGAAAACTTTGGTGGTGATTATCAACAGGCCAATGGCAATGTCGGTCATCGAAATCCATACACTCGCGGTTGGTCCTCGAAGCGATCCATGAGCGCGTACATGTTGGTTTATATCAGGGAGACTAGACTTGAGCAGGTGCTTATGGATGGCAAGAGCGTTGAACCGCCTAATCATCTAGCCGAGCGCCTTGCCGAAGAGCGCGCCGCGTTTGAAAGAAGAAAGAAAGAACGCGAGGAGGCTCATTTATATATGGACCTCGCTGTCGCTTCGGAGGATAGTTTCAAGGCCTATCAGGGCTTTGATATTGTTCCTTGGAAAGGAGACGCGGAAGGATCAGCAGCAAATCCAAAGGTGTACCGCATCCTCCGAACAACAACTATGGGCGAGTTTGCCAAAATAGTAGGCCACGACATTGGTGTTGACGCAGATATGTTACGGCCCTGGTCTATGGTCAACAGGCAAAATGGTACCGTACGCCCTGACACTGCGCTCGAGTTCCCAGATATGACGGTCGAAGAAGCTGCCAATAAGCATGGCACCAAACAAGCCCAGTTCAGATTATGGATAGAAAAGGCTGAGAAACGTGACGAGAACGGAGCTCCTTTGTTTGGCGAGAAACTTGTCGAACTGAAGGGCCAACAGAACAATCGGGCATTGATGATATTCTTGAAGCATTTTGATCCAAAGACGCAAACTTTGTTTGGAACTTGCACTTTCTACGCCGCGCTACAGGACAAGGTGTCCGATCTTAGTCCCACTATAACGAAAATCATGGGTTGGCCAGCAGGAACGCAGATCAAATTGTCAGAGGAAATCAAGCAAAATATGATCGAAGCTATGAAACCAAAGATAACCCTGGCCGCGTCTGAGATACAGGACGGAGACATCATCACTGTTCAACGCGTATTGAGCGAGAAGGAGACGGCCCAGATTGCACAATCCGGAGGCTATCTGGAAGCAAAAGAGTTCTATGACTATCTATTGAACAGGGTCAACGTTGAATTCGCGCCGCGGATAGCAGACAATGACGAGCTTCCATCCTTCTCTTTAACGCTAAGCAAAAAAATGACCTACAATCAATTTGCCATCAAAGTTGCGGAGTATCTCAAGGTTGAGCACACGCATCTCCGATTCACGACGGTCAGTGCAGCTGGCAAACCAAAACAACCGGTCAAATACAATATCAACTCAACAGTGAACACTATTCTTTTCCCCGGTCCATACAGTTACTCCGCAAGCGCAACGCAAAGGCCAGACGCACTGTTCTACGAGATTCTTGACATGCCTCTTGCAGAAATGGAACAGAGGAAACCCATCAAAATCACCTGGTTGCCTGAAGGGCTCAGCAAGGAAGAAGAGCACACGTTGATGATACCTAGGACCGCACAAGTGTCGGACCTTCTAGAGGCCCTGCAGAAGAGAGCGAATATCAGTGCTGAGTTGATGCCGCAAGTCCGAGTATACGAAGCGCATTCCCACAAATTTCACAAGTCGCTGCCACCGGACTATCAGATCATGAGTTTGTATGACTATACGCAACTATATGCTGCGCCGCTGCTGGAAGACGAGTCATCGCGGAAAATTACGGTTTTTCATTTCGACCGAGAACCTTCCAAAACTCATGGCATCCCTTTCCCATTTACATTGAAAGAGGTTGGTGAAACCCATTGGTTCAATTTAGACAAGTCCATGCTAACGCAATTAAGGGTGAACCATTTAGCGAAACCAAGCAGCGGCTATCAGATTTCACCAAAATCAAAGGCAAGCAACTTGACAAGATCAAATTTGCGCTTGTAAGCAGTGGAACGCAAAACATGAAGCCTGAGTACATCGAAGATGACGGTAAATTACTCTTCCCCTTTAATGACTACATGTTGTGTACTGAGATTTATTCAGAAGATGTACTATTCGACCTCATTGGCGGCCGCGACATTAGCCTCGGTTTAGACCACACCAACAAGAGCCGCAGCTTTTGGGGCAAAACCGATTCCATCTTTATTCGATGAAGCGCGAACAAGGCGCGTGCGGTTGTAGGATAAGAAAGGGCATGCGATCGGTTCCTCCGTCATCGTTTTCCAAGCATTGGCCAGCATAAATATATCTTCATTGAGTGCGAAGTCGTGTTCATTGACTAAAATCAAAGCATGGCTACCGAGCATGTTCATAGGGCCGCAGTGTAGCATGGTTGGCGAGGAGGAGCCTACGCTCGCTATAGAGGGCTAGAAGGCTGCCTTTTGGGTTGTTAGCGGTAGTGCATGTATGGTATGGTATGGTGCGGGTGGTGTAGGAATATATCGATAACGGTCTGACTTTGTACTTGGATGCGGTGCAAATGAAAGCACGAATCATGCAATCAACACGCTCAATTCAAAGAACTACAGGACCAAGTTCCCCTCCCTAAGTAGAATTAAATTACCCTTTCCAGTTACCTTTCAAATTGCTCTTGTGATTGCTTTCTTCGATGGTGCATACATGAGTCGTTCCTTTGGATTCGCTAGCGCCCAATACTCTTATTGGTCAATCGACCCCCTGCGGACTCGGCGAAACAGTGACGCCGACGTTCGAGACAGCTGGAGGTTATAGATACCAACTTCAGCATCTCGTTCGCTGTCAACACTCACAGTAAATACATCCCACGCGATAGCCGTAATGCGGACCATATTTGCGCTGGTCAGCGCACTGGCATGCCTGATATCCACGGCCTATGCAACTGCCCTCACCTATCGATTGGAAGCACATGAGAAGGCATGCTTCTTTGCGCATACAGAACACAAGGGAACTAAACTGGCTTTCTATTTTGCGGTAGGCTTTCTACGGGTCTCTGGGGCTACATCACTGATCTGATCGATTGCAGGTTCAAAGCGGCGGATCCTTCGACGTTGATTACTCGGTTGTTGGGCCTACGGATAAGGTCATACTTGACGGCACAAAGGAGCGACAGGGCGATTTTGTCTTCACGGCAAATGACCCGGGCGAGTATAGGTTTTGTTTTAGCAATGAGATGAGCACGTTCGCTGAGAAGATGGTGGACTTTGAGATTGCGGTATGTGGACTGAAGTACCGCACTTCACAAAGATATAAAGATAATAATACTGATTGCTCCTTGCGTGCAGGTCGAAAACGAAGCCGCTCGCGCCGTGATTCCTTCTAAACAGGGCTCATCCCCCGAACAGACCTCTGTCCTAGAGGAATCCATCCTCAAGTTATCCGCACAACTATCCACCATCTCTCGCAACCAGAAGTACTTCCGGACCCGCGAGAATCGTAATTTCAGCACGGTCAAGAGCACCGAGAAGCGTATTTTCAACTTTAGCTTGATGGAGAGCGGCCTTATTCTTACCATGGCGCTTCTACAAGTCTTCATTGTCAAATTCTTCTTCCAGGGGGCACGGAAAGGTATATTATAGTTCCGTTTTAGCCTCGTGTGTGTGTGGTCTTTAGAGCTCGAGTGCGCTAGAAAATGTGTGCAAGCCGCTGACTTTGTTGGCAGGCTATGTGTAAAATCACTGGAAGTTGGATGGGCTGCGTTCGATTGATTTGATCAAGACTGAAGGGCAAGCGAGAGATGGGAAGTGGAGAATATCGTTACTTTGACGACAGCGATGGGGTTATCTGGAAGGCGCTATAGGCTTGCTTGCGACATGTACCAATACCACTGCATCAACATGGGCTCGTTTTGAGGTCAAAAGTTAAATAGGAGGAGTACATCCTGCCATGACACATTTCTCCATGCGAGTTCGGGCTTATCAAGCAATTGACTTGCAGTAATTTGTACCTGTGGTAGGTGTAATTTCGTTCTGTGGTTGCACTCATCTTGCCTGCCTATCAGCGGATCGAAGGTCGATGAGAAAATTGAGCACCGCTATTACACAATGGTATACGCTTGTCCACCCGTCCGGACTATGTGGTAGATGAGCCTGTGTTAGTTCTCTTCTCGTTCCTTCTCGTTTGGCTCGCCTATTCAACATCAGACCTCAGTCATTCCGCGTGACCCCATGGGGCGAACGAACGGTCTCCCTACCGCCTCTAGGAGGCTGGGGCTATAGTTCTACCACTTCTTCCTATGTAAGCGACCCTTTATTCACTATGCTACGGTAACATTGCTCTTAGACAATAGACCACACCTATCTTACAGCTGCGGACGTCCTAATTCCTCTGGCTCACCTGACTTCAAATGTCACCCCCTTGGTTGGCTCCTCCCTCTTAGCTTTACTCATATCTTTTGCTGATCTTGGTCGCCACCATGAACTTGCCTTGCGGATTTGAATGCATTCGAATTCGAACCGTGCTTCTGCAATCTGGGCTTGTCAAAACCGGTCGGTGCAGGACAGCAACAGTGACTCGATTCCCTACAGCGGTATTAAACGTAACGACGTCGGGGTACTCATTAGTTACATGTCTCCGTACAATGACCAGTCACACAGTAGCAAATCAAACGGATACGGTTACGAAAAATTATGTGGCAGTCACTCCGCTGGCGGCGATAAGGCACCCCACAGCGACAGAGAGCGAGACAGCGATGAGAGGCACCGCGATACGGCACACAACGACGATATACGACCGCGCGGTTACAGAGAGTTCGAGGTCAACATTGCAATCGAATCGCAGTACGCTATCGATACAGCCTAGCGGTGGGAACTGGGCATTGAGCCGCAGCGTCCCGCTATCGTACAGCAACATAGGTAAGCTGAACTGCAACGTACTTCTTACGTAGATTCTCCTAATATTTTATCTATTAGTTATTTTTCTCCATTTCCTACACACGCGGCACATGGTGGAGTGCTTGGTGGCGAAGGCAGTTCCTTTCACTCTAGCCGTCCCATTAGCCAAGCTACGAGCCTCTCGGTACCTTCGCAAACAAGCTCTCCAACTTCCTCTAGGGAGCATTCTCGAAGTTCGCTAGCTCCACCTCGCGCTTCGTCTAGTCGAAATTCGGACATTCACCTCAATAACACACAGAAAGCCCACGTGACTTCAGCCCAGCAGATTCAAATTTCCGCACCACAAACGCGCGATTCGTACACCTGTATACCCCACAGCCTACAAGATCCGTGTCTGAGCAACTGTCCATTGAGCCCTGACGCCAAATTTATTCGTCGTTTCGCGCCTGAGTCATTGCCGCACCCAAACATGGACTCTCCGTCACAGCGCTCATCATATGACGGGACGAATGAAAAGCCCGTACAAGCAGAAAGTCAAGCTCTCTCATCCCAGCCTGTCCGCGCTCCACCAACCAAAATGCAGTATTATGGTTATGGCTACGGCTCTGGTCCGTCCTCCGCGTCGTTGTCTCCCCAGACTGAAGCGTCTTCATCGCAGCCTGGGTTGTCCATGGCAGTAGCATCGGTAGCCAACGATTCTCCTTTAGCACAGTCTACTCGCACTTCTCTGACGAATTCTCGAAACGTTCCAATTCCTGGTTTCGACGCTAGTTCTTCCTCTACACTATCGGCTCATCCATTGATGGCACAATATGGGCTATCTAGGTCATCCCCGCAAGTATCAAGTGGTGCTACCTCAGAGCAAGCCACTCGCGCTTCTTCCACAAATGTTCAATATCATGGTTCTGGTCATCCTCTTTTAAATGCCATGTCACCACCTAACCAAGCCGCGACGGCTCGTTCGCAACTTGGGTCACGCATGGCATCACCACAAGGAGCAAGCCGTGCTTCTTCGGTACAACCCAATTACGCCCCCCCGGAGGCTCTTCAGCTTTATGGTCCGCCACTTCAACAACTTTTTAGGCCAGATTCTCCACCTACTATGTCGCCATCACAGCCAGGGCCATTCAAGGTACCACCCCAAGCCGCGAGCAGGGCTTCTTATGGACTGCCACAGAGTAGTAGCTCTCCTAAAACTTCTGCTACACTATCTTTCCAAGCTCGATCTTCGTCGCAGCCAGCAGCACACAATGTTAACCACGCGCACACAATGCCTCCCACAGGTACTGGATCCCGACCTTCCTCTACATCACTGGATAGCCATTATTTACAATCTCTCCGTCCATCCAACAGCGCTGAACCAGGATCCCCAGCGAATTCCGATCCCCACTTGGGTTCTACGGAAGTGACTATACCCTCCTCATCGCGATTGGCCCACACTAATAAAATGACCTTGAATGATCAATCATCTGATCAAGAGCTTCAGGCAGCACTCGCAGCAATGGTGGATAATCATCGTGAAGGTACAACTGCAACTATTCAGTCTTTATTGCCATCTTCGGTTCCATCACCCCTTCTGGGCCAGACATCGTTGTCCTCATCGTCTTCAAATATTCAGCCAGCATTTACAAACATAGGGCGCTCTACGCCGGCATCGCAGACTATGCTCAAAGGGGATAGGTCCACACTTCTACGGCCAGGCGCGAACATGAAGGGGGTATTTTCACAAATTGGAAATAGTCAAGGTCGAGCCCCCCAGATTGGAATGTTTGCTCCACCAGTTTCACGTCCTACCAGTGCACAAGGAACTCAAGGTAACGATAGCATTGCCGCACCCTCACAATCCACGAGCATGCCCGTGCATAAAAAGCTCCAGGAGCTGGGAGAAGATTTATGGCGATGGACCGCCCAACATCAACAGAACGTAGAAGAGTTAGTAGCGCTTGCTAACGAAGAGAACGAAATAGAGAATGCGGAGGCCACTTACGGGGAAGATGAGGATCCCATCCGCAAAATCTGGTCCCATCCAGAGTCGCTCGTTGCTCCAGCCCCATATCCCTCAACCGTAGCTGCTCAACTCCCTTGGCTCAACAATCAACTCCCCCGGCTCAGAAAGCGCAAATCCCCTCCAACGAGCGCCTCCCAGCCCGAAAAGAGGCACCAAGCCAACGCGCCTACCCAGCCATACGATGCAGATATCATGCACGCCAATGCCCTCGCCAACGTCGTCAGCATAGCCGACGTCGAACTCAGCACCAATATCCAACCCATTCAAAAGAGCCACATTACACACCACGCCGGCCTCCACAGCGCACAGCGCCTCCTCGACCCTTTAGACAACCAGCTCCATCGCATCACGGCCTCCCACTTCGCGGCGCCTCGCCCGTCGTTATTCAGGTACGACCACGCCTATCTCACGGCTGTCAGGAATGCACGGAACCGCACCTACAACTATGCGTGGTCCGGCAATACCGGGGGGTTCCTTTCGCCTGCGACTACGAGGACGCTGCAGCAGTGTACGAGGGATTCGGACGGGTCGTATCGCGCGCCGGAGGATGATTACATGCGGGATGAGAGGGCGACGCTATTGTATGAGTTGCAGATGGTGGAGGACAGGGTGATGGAGGAGGAAGAGGAGAAGGAGAAGAACAAGGATAGTGGGTACCACTAGATTGTGGAGGTGTTTTTCGGGGTTGATAGTGAAATTGGAATTTTGGGGATCGGCGCATAGATGCATCGTACTCTGGTGAGATGAATTTAACAACTAGGAGAACGGCACTGATGTGCGTTTATGCTCTAAGTGGCGTTGAGATCATCCAATTTAAGATATTGATTTGATGTTGAGGGGAATACAGGGAATGCTGTGGGATAATAAGATTAATCAATTATCTAGACTGTGTTCGGCCGTCCTGGGTATACTGTGCGGTTTGCTGCGTAATCGAGGAAACATCTTAACTGTCTCTTTTATCGCTGATATCTAGCCCTTAGCATTAGGAATGAAATAAAACAGAGGGCTCAAAACTGATTAAGGGATATCTAAAATAAGCAACATCAAGGTTATAGTTTTATGATTCAAAAGCAACTGTAATGCATTTATGTGTAACAATACTGTGTCTAATTATCTGAATTGATGAAGTATCTAGGATCAAGAACTAAAAGTTGTCTGGGCACTACTCGTCCTTTATCCGAACGCAAATACTCAAGCGATAGCTCAATAGCAACGTACTCCCGAGATCATGTATTTTGGAGTGTTCGTCGTCCGTTATATCTCAATAAGAAGGGCCTAAGACACTTTTTGAGATCTTCTAAAATACTCTAATTTGCCTTGATAGGAAGTTGAGACAGAAAAAACTGGGCACGATTTAAGCTCAGGTGTGATATAGAAAGAATCATTGTATTGTAAAGGCTAGAGGGCTATCTAAATATATAGGGGATCAATAACTCAGCTTAAGTAAGCTCGAGTAGCTCGGGCAGCTTCGGGCAGCTCAAGTATACCGGACCGATCCGCTACTCTAACCTAGGGAATCTCACGTAACAGAAGTGTATTTGGTTCTATCATAGCCGTAGGATTCGAGGAGATCTAGCATCGAATCTAGTCCGCGATATTCTCCAATTGCCACACATTGTGGAACTACCTGCTCAAGATCTGCTCCATGCTCAATGAGCAAATTGAACATAGGCACGTGCTCCATCTCAAAGACTTCCGGGAGTAAGCGGGTCGTATCCTTGCACGGATCAGCATCAACTAGGAGACGAACAATGTCTAGGTAGGGCCCTTGTATAGCATGAGTAAACGCCTGGTAGCCAGGTTTGTAGCCACTACGCAACAAACTTTGAACAAGGGCCGTTCTCCCATACTCTATAGCAGTGTCAACTATTACACTCGGGCTCATATCGGACTTTTTCACCAAAAGACTAATAAGAGCTGTGCTTGTATCATGGTTTTTGCAAGCTTCCTTAATCATTTCATGGATGGATTCACAACAAATCACTTTGTCGGTCTTGAAAAACGTGATTCCCTCCCCAAGCGCTTCTTCGTGGTGACGGGAAATCTCGTACGAACCAGCTGCTAGTGATTTTCTTAGTAAATCCTTTTTGTGGGTGAAAAAGGTCTTGTATGATGACTGCTTGTGTGGTCTCAAATCTTCAACGAATTTCAGTACCTCCAAATCTAACGTATAACAAGCATCTTTTAGGGCCAGAGTATCGACATATTGTCGTTGGAAATATTCGAGAGATACCTTTGATACCTTTTTCTTGTTTTGGTTCCATCTAAGAAGGGCCTCTCGCAGAGCTTGACGTTCATTTATTGAGTAATTGCATAGAAGTGCGAAACCCCAGGGTTGTTCTTCTTTCTTGAAATTGTATAGAAATTTAACAATTTCTAATCGGCCTGCACGCGCTGCGTTTGCAAATAATGTGGCTCGTACTCCTGCATCAACTGTCGGCCCACCATAAGTCATGAGATACTCTAGTAATTCTACATTACCGTAGCGCCCGGCTATGGAAAAAAAGTAGTAGTGGTGAAACCCAACGGAGTGTTCGCCTTTACATTGGAGCAAGTCTTCTATTAGACTCTCATGCGATTCGTTTATAAAATGTTTACGCTCCCTAACAATCGACAGGATATTCATGCGTATAGCAGCGCATAGGAAGAGCGCATTATACCAGATTTTGTGGACCCAGAAATCCCTACCAAAAATGCATATGAACTTCCTCGCGACTAATTCATTTGTAAAGCCGCCCAACTGTAAGGTCATTGAACATATTATATGAGCACATTCCTGTAAGGACATAAATCCATGGATTTGCTGCTCTCTATAAATATCATAAACTACCCTTTGGAGGCAGATAAAATTCGGGGTGGCGCTCTTGGGGCTTCGCCGTAAAACTTGGTACTCAAGATATGATTGAAGCATTATGGGCGATACTAAGTATATCCGGTCTCCGTAGAAAGAGCATATTTGCTCCAGAAGGCGGAAGGTAAACAGTGCTTGAATAACTGCTCCCGCAAACATCTTGTTGACGAGTCTTAACCGCATCCCTCGTCTCAGTCCTCGTACTTTTATAGCCTCGTGTAAAACCTGCTCAAGTAGCTCCGGGGGCAAATCTAACACTCCCATTGTGTCCTTTCCACCTCTTTCGCGTCTTGTCCCACAACTCTTGTTTGAATGTGAGTTATTGAAAAGCTAGGGCCGATGGGAGTGAAATTGGCAATCTAGCCGGAATAGAGAAGTAAGAAAAGTAGATGAAGAGTTGAGCACAAATGCTATAGGAAAACGAGAGTTTATATAATGGGGGTATTGGGCGTGTAACGGGGGACGGTACATCGTGATGCTATAGCGTGACCTGGGAAGGCACAACGTAAATTTGTCCTTATATTGACACAATATCATGGCGCCGAAACAAATAATTATCTCAGGATAGGTGTATGAATATAGCGTATGAATGTATGAAAGTTTCATTCCGCTTTCCGTTCAGTACCCCCGCTGTGGCTGCGACCATTTCTACGCGACACAATTCAGCAAGGCCGGTAGCCACGAAAAGCTATACTATCACAGCCGGAGTAACCTATGCGGGTAGTACGCACACAATAGTAGATAAAAGCCAGTTCTTCTATCTTAATGCAAGGATCTCCCAGGTATGAATCAGAGAACGAATGGAATTAGCCATAAGTAGGCAAGTGTAGAGTAGCTGCTCGAGGCAAAAGACCATAACAGGCTACACTGACATTGTCGCCAACACCATTTTGTTTGAGCAGTGTCGACATTGACTCCAACCCACTATTTTTGGCCGTATTCACACATTTATTAGTTGCTTCTTTCGTATGAAGCTCTGCGCCACTTTCGATGAGAAAATTGAAGAGATCGGTGTGCTCCATCCTGATGGCGCTCGCTAACAGGTCTCCAAGTCGCTCTCGGCCATACAACTTGCGCAGCCTTTGAAAGCGGTTTTCCTTGATTGTAGAGGGCTTCTCTCTACATCAGGACCAAGTAGAAGACGGATGATGTCCAGGTAGGGCCTCGAAGGGACTGCGCATAATACGTTAGCAGCTGGCTGGATGCCACGGCTCAGAAGCTGCTTGGTAAGATCCGTATTTCCAATACGTATGGCAGTCTCTATTGTTATGTCTTGGTCGACGCCAGATTCTACCAGTTGAACCAGAAGATCCGTGCTAACGATATCCTTCATACAGGCGTCCGTCATGTCATCCGGGGGCAAATCCTCGCCGACTAGAACTCTAGCCTCTTCAGCCTCTTTAAGTATTTGAAGACAAACATCAGATGACCCACTGCTCAGCGCCTTACTTAGTCTTGTTGTATACTCAAATTGCAGGTAGTCCATGATTAAAACGGATCCATATGTCCGTCTCAGCCCCTGAATGAAGTTCAAGACCGGGAGGCTCGAATTACAAATTATCCTATTCAGATTTATACGCTCGTGAGGGTTTTGCGTAACGCTAGCGAAGTTCCATGGCATCTCTGGTTGTTTGAAATTGTAGAGGAAGTCAACGGTGTCCATATTCCCATACAATGCTGCAGCCTCAAAGAGTGCAGTTCGTTTCCTGGTATCCAAAGAAGTCGTGCCGCAGGTCATAAGATATGCCAAAAGCTCGAAATCGCTCTGCTGTACCGCCAATAATGTGAAAGTTTGTCCATCTTTCCACACGGACTCGCCGGAAATCCAATGATCGATTTCCACATGGTACTGTTTGACGATAGGCAGCGTGTTTGTGTAAAGAGCTGCAGCAAACAAGTCGGCATTAGGGCCGGCTTTCTTAAGCAATCGGCCCCGCTGACAAAAGATATTAGGGAAATTCACAGGCAACCTGTCCGAGCCGTGAAAAGCACGGTCGAAACCAAGAAACAACGAACACACTTTCTTCAAACATGCTGTGAATGAAGCTAGCTCCGCATTTCGACCATCTTGGCTTCCGTGGATCAGTTTCGCTATGCCTCGAATATAATTGAGATATGCGTGACCATTGGGAGGTTCGTGTGTGACTCTGTGCACTAGATACGACAAAATTAGAGCGCGTGAAGCTTGTCTCAATGCCCACCTGCGACGTGGACTAGGAATTTTGAAGTCATTAAGCATCTGCAACTGGAACACTGCCGGAAGTACCGCGCGTTCAAATGTTTCTAATCAAGTTAGGAAGTTAAACGTTCGACTAGACCGAAACATAACTTACTGTTGATGAGTCTTAGCCTCACTCCACGTTCGAGTCCTCGTACCTTGACTGCTTCATACACGATAATATCGAACAACTCCATAGGTAGATCCAATAGCCCCATCCTTTCGCTCCTGCAACACTCTTGAGAAGCTCAGATTTTAATCCAAAAAACTATACAGTTTGCAGCTGCCTAAGAAAAGTCACCAATTTTTTTTTTTTAAAATGGTTCCATAAAAGTCCACTAAGCAATCCAAGATACTAAAACCTGAGAAGCAGATTTGGCAGTTCAAGTTGCGAAGCGGGCCCACCTTAAATATACCACTGTTCACGAACAGGCTAGCCGATCGTTGACTCACTATACCAAGGCGAGAACGCAACGAACTCTATTGCACGTTTTTACCAGCGGCCCGGGGCCCGTACAAAGTAAAAGACCCTAATACGCGCTAGCAACCTGCTGCCCCAGCGCAAAGCCGCAAAAGCATCTCTTGAAAGGATTTATTTTGAATTCGTATCAAGGGTAGAATATTTTATGGAACCAAAAAAAAAGGGGGGGGGGGGTTATATTAGTGCGCTCAACGCTTTGGATCTCGGTTTCCATGTTGAAGAAGTTGGATGTTGGGCAGCCGTGGGAGGGCTGTGTAA
Organism: Ophiosphaerella herpotricha; assembly: GCA_028458525.1. Classification (NCBI taxonomy): domain Eukaryota; kingdom Fungi; phylum Ascomycota; class Dothideomycetes; order Pleosporales; family Phaeosphaeriaceae; genus Ophiosphaerella; species Ophiosphaerella herpotricha. Next base: position 176,851 of record JALNQK010000058.1, read on the forward strand.
CATGACATGTGCCCCCACTCACGTCGATTTGACTTGGATATCCCCCTTTTACGCAGTACAGCCCCGAGAAAGCGCGCGATTCTACGAGCGAAGCCCGGTTACACAGGCTAATAACTACCAATCTTACTGGTACTACTTATGTTTCGAGGGAAAAAAAAACCCCCAAAAAAAAACAGGATATAAGTCGTAGGTATGTTTCTTCGCGAGTGGAGGCCTAAATTTCCACATCGCAGTAATTCAAAAAGTAATCTCTCACATGTCAAACCTATCCCCCCCCACAAGTTCACGACTCAAAAGCCCGACCCAAACCCAAAGTCCATATTTGGCTTCCGGATTTCCCACCTCTTCTTCACCACCGCCGCCGTCCCATTCCCCGTCGCATTCCCAAACGGCCCCAAACTCGGCGGCACATCCTGCGCGCCCGTCCCCCACCTGCTCTCAGTCGGCCCCAGCACCAGCTCCAGCGTACCACCCTCGAGGAAAAATTTGTGCCGTAGCCAATTTCGCGTATATGGTTTGCCATCTAGGGTCGCAGACTGGATGTAGATGTTCTTGTGCGCGGCATCAAAGTTGATGTTTCGAATCGTCGCTGTCTTGCCCGTCTGCCCGTTTTTAATCGACACTTCTTTGAAGAACGGCGGAATGATAAAGTACACGTCTTGTCCCGCATTTGGGAAGAACCCCATGAGTACAAATGCAGCGAACGAGCCCATGGCACCGGAGTCGTCATTCCCTGGGATGCCGGATACTGTGTCGTTGAAGAGAGATGGTATGTATTGGTGGGCGCGGAAAGATGAGAGGGCAGGGCGGCCGGCGTAGTGGTAGAGGAAGAGTTTGAGAAACGCTTGCTCGTCGCCTATGTACAGGACGCCAGACTCGTGGAGCCAATTCAAACGTCGCACGAAGGTATCACGGCCGCCAAGGGTGGAGATTAGGGTGGCCATGTCACCGGGAACGTAAAATGTGTAGAGCCATACCGGGCCTTCGTAGGTTTCGCGGCCTGACGGGTTGAGGTAACATCCCGTGAATTCCTGCAAAGGACTGCAGAAAATGGGGTCTTGGTAGCCCCATGTGCCGTTCAAATAACGCGGTTGAAGGAAGCCTTGGAATCCTGTATCAATGCCGTTGACTATGCTACGTTGGTCGGGCTTGAACATGTTGCGCCAGTTACCTGAACGTGAGAGGTACTTCTGATAGTCTTCTGGATGGTTGAGAGCGCGAGCTAGAGTTGCAATGGCAAAGTCGTCGTAGGCATATTCGACAGTGCGGGATATACTACGGGTTTCGGTGCCTACACCAATGATATCGATGTTTTCAGTAGGAATGTAGCCCAGCTTTTTCCAGGACTCGAGGCCGCCACGACCTGAAATGCGTCAGGGAGGGCTGGGGGAACATGGGAGAGTAGGATCAAATACCTTCGACATCCCAATTCGGAGGCTCGACTTCAGCGTCTTTGATCAACGCTTCATAGGCAAGCTTCCAATCTATACCCGCAGTAATATTCTTCAGATACGCGTCGACAATGACAATATCAGCATTTGAGCCGCCTTGTGTGAGTCCTGTGAAATTTTATCAGCAAAATCAAGTAACTCATGAGTATATTTACTTGCCTTTGCATAAATTCATCCTACAATCCGGCAACCACCCTTGATGAACATAAGTATCCAGCAAACTCCTCACCATCAATGTTTGACTATGCGGATCCAGCAAGGTCAGAAGCGGATGAATACTCCTGAACGAATCCCAAATGCAGTAAAAGGAGTCATAATACGGCTCACTAGACTCCCAGAGCGGATTCTCTCCTGTGTAATCTTGCGGACTGATCATAGTCCGATACACTCCACTCCAGAAAGTTTTCAAAAAGACATCACCAACCCCGCCGTCCTTGATAGCGATGACATCGAGTTTTGCTCGCCACGCATTCTCCGCGGCTTTGACAATGCCGTCAAAATTACTGTGAGGGATTTCGCGCTCTGCATTAGCACACGCCTGTTCCTCGCTGATAAAGCTCATTCCAACGCGGGCGGTGATTTGATTGTTCTCGTTTGGCTTCTCGAACTGTACCCAGCCACCTGCTGGCCTGGGACTTGGTGTTTTTCTCATATCGCCTGGGATAACCTTGATGCTCGTTGCTCGTGAGGCTCGCGAGTTTGCCCATACTCCAACATCTTTGACTTTTGCGCCGCCAAAGTCCAGGCAGAAATAGGACTGGTATGTCCCAATGCCAAACGAGGGCTCGAAACGTCCGCCGCCTGTGATGCGCCCGGTCTTTGCATACACTGTAATGTTACCTTCACTTCGGGTGTTGGGAAGATCCTTCAAATCGACAAGGATATGCGGGTTCAGCGGCGTATTTGGTGTTACTGGTGTCTCGGGAAATGTGAAGCGGTACAAAGCTGTTCGATTCGTGACTGTCATCTCCGTCCTGATGTTGTCTGCCAAAGTAATATCGAAGTATCCCGGCCGCGCCTTCACAGAGCCATATTTGCGACTAATCATACGCTCCCAGAAGGTATATTTACACGCGTTGATGTCGCCATTTGGACAGCCCGATTGCGCGAATATGGGAAAGTTGCCTAGCGAAGGTGAACCGCCAGTACCACTGTCGTGCATATGCGAGAAGCCGTAAATGGGGCTCTCATCAGACGCAAAACCGCCTTGGTTTTCGCCATATACATCTGGTCCGGCTTTCGCCATACCTGAGAAATGTTAAAATGTGCTTTGGCCCTATGCACTCGGTCTTACCGAAAGGCAGTGTTGCGCCTGGAAATACATGTCCTAGCATAGTCAGTATCTATACCCTGATTTACGTTGGAAAAAGACATACCTCCATTCGTCGTTCCAATAAGTGGGTCCACATAGTCATATCCTGATTTCACCGTACCATTCTGCGCATTCGTTGATGCGTATAGTGAGCAGCAGACTGCCGCGACAGCAGCCTTTCGTATCAACAGACCCATTCTTGGCGATTCTGAAGAATCCAAGCTTCACCAAGAGGAGGTACGTTCCTCCCCACCCATACCTCCCCACATGTTCTATTTATCCCTATTCCATCTCTCTTGGCATTGACACGATGTGACCTACCGTGCCTAGCTACAAGTCTTGTGCCCATGATGCATCTAGAATGCCGTGGCCAAGTGGGATACCTACAGGGGATGTTGCTACCTGAATACGGAAGGTTGTCAAGATTGGAGGGTGATGATTGGTGTAATGCAACATGATGCAGAGCGACGGATGGCTTCGGGTGGCTGCGGGGTACATGTTTAGCGGCAGATCCTCATCATTGAGCATACCTAGCAAGCGAGCCATGTTTTAATTGCGTCATTTGGTAAGTCTTTGCGACGGGGAGTCAGGAATCAGGCCATGATGTTGTTCGTGGGAAAGTGCTTGGAGTACTTTCCGCTCGGGATTTTATATTGCCGCTAAGTATTGCAAGCGGCAAATTGACCACGACAACGCGCCGGCATCTAAACATAAATCCCCATTGTCCTCTTATCATTGAAGTTGTGCGTGAAATATTTCGATATTCGTAATAAAATCGCAAACCGACATTCACAAGTTAGCAGAGATTGAACGTAGCGACACTGAATTCTACAGTAAGATTCAGGTGTCGTTGTTCCATCAAGGTACAAGACCTCATGTCGAAACCCAGTCAATAAAGCACCATCATATAATACCCAAAGCCATCCAATACCGTTACTTTAGCCCGGTATTGACATACTTCGCAGGACACACTAAGTACAACCCCAAAACAGTAATGCGCCATCCTTTACCGAGGGAGCTTATTTTTTATACCCTAATTCAGGCTTCAAACAGGATATGAAAGAAAAACGGAGCAAAACTTGGGCATACACAACACCATCAGCTTAGACTATTCGTCTAAAATGGTCACGTACGGGTCGGCAATACAAGAACGATTGCATCAAATACGTCCATGCTGAATGTATCACACGACCATTTCCACTAAGCCATCGAAGCCGCGTCTCCTGTACGTCGCCGCGACTCGGCTCGAATCTCTTCACTCAAGCGATATACTGCCATTAATTCATTATCACCCACACACTCTCTCACACACACCAGACCCCCAGAACGCCATCCATGCATCCCAAAACAAAAACGCCTTTACCCCCATCGCTAAAACCTCATAATCATACTTTTCATGCCGCTCGCTAACCCGCACGCAAAAACTCGTGCCGTAACTAGCTAAAACACTCGCCTAAAGGTAGTCCATCGTTCATGACAAATGGCTATGAAACAGGCCACCGCGACCTCACACCGCTCATCCACTGGCCGTACAAGATATCTGCCAACAAGCCTTGCTGCTCCATGCCCTTCTCGACATAGCCGGGCAGTTTCTTCTCATCCAGGGGCGCCGCCTCGACAACGTGTTTGTCACCGACGACGAAGGCGCTCTGGCGGCGGCGGTGGGATTTGAGGTGGGGGTTTGCAGGCGCCATGACAAGCTTGGTGTGTTTGGCCGGAGACGCCACCGATTCAGCGGTTGCAGCGGTGTTGGAGCGGATGCGGGTTGTGCCGGTGCCGTGGACGGTAGTGCCACTGAGGCTTGTTTCGCTGGTGTTGGTATTGTGTTTGCGGGGAGAGGGGGAGGGGGAGGGGGAGGGGATGGGGGAGTCGAGGCCGAGGGCGGAGGCGATTTTGGGGTCGGCTTTGAGGCGGTCGATCATGGATTTTAGGAGTAGAAATTCGCCTTGGGGGTCGACTTCGTCGAGTTGTTGCCAGGCTTGGCCGACGCGTGCGATGGCCTCACGTTGGTGGGGGGATGCGGTTTCTGAGTAAGCTTCTTGGAAGACAGAGTCAAGAACTTTGCTGTAGGCTCGGCGTCCGTATAGAGCGTCTTTGGTGACGGCTATAGGGGGGTAGTCTGGTGCCGGTGGCGTGTTCTCGTTGTTAACGTCGAGAGGGTGATTTGAGTTGGGCGGTGATGGTCTAAATGTGCGGGCTTCGGGATTGGGCTGGAAGGCCTGGCTGTTCAAATTACTTTGGTTGTTGGGAGGATTCGATCGTAGAGCTGCTCGGCGTTCTCCACTAGAGACACGTTTGAAATGGCGCACTGTGGAGGGAGAGTTGCCAAACGTAAGGTCGACACCCAGAGGTTGTTTTGGTACGTTGCTAATGCGGCGGGCGGTAGGGGTGGCACCGGAGGGGACTCGGAGTGCCGTAGCATGCGATGTTCTTTGCGAAGTTGGTTGTCGGTGCTCGCGTACTGGCGAGTCGGTCACGTCGCCTAGCGGAGCGGCATCGAGATCCATACGTTGCATCATGGATGCAACAGCAGCCGCATCTGTCGAGGGTATGCGCGCGACTTTGCGTCGTTTGGCCGTCTCATGTGTTTTTGTAGCTGTGCGAGGCCGGACTGTGTCGAATACCCACTCGTCTTCTTCAGCTCTTGGGGATAGGTCAACCCTAGTGGAGTTAACAGACATTCAATGCATATTCTATCTTGCACGTACATGGTTTCTTCATAGTATTTCGGATGCGAGGTGGCTTGCTGGTCTCTCTGTGCTTCCCACATCTGCTTGCGCTCGACTAACTCTCGCAAGGCCTCGACCTTGCCTGCGCGTTGGATGAAGCGGTGCCTTAGCAGCTCCTTGGCTGTTGCTCGTCGATCAGGATCCTTGATTAGGCATTGAGCAATGAAGTCCTTGAAGTCCTTACTCCACTGGTCGCCTTCGAGACGAGGAGCTGGGTTTTTGGGGATGGTGAAGAGGACCTTCATTGGATGCGAGCCAGCGTGGGGTGGCGCTCCCTCTGCCAGCTCCATGGCTGTGATGCCAAGCGACCAGATGTCTGCTCTGAAGTCGTAGCCAGCTTCCTGGATAACTTCTGGGGCCATCCAGAACGGAGTGCCGACAAACGTCATGCGCTGCGACTTCATGTTGGTCAATTGTGCTGCGACACCAAAATCGGCGAGCTTGACTCGGCCTTGGTCGGTGAGAAGGACATTGGCGGCCTTGATGTCTCGGTGAATCTTGCCGGTGGAGTGAAGGTAGTCGAGTCCTAGTAGAAGTTCTCGGGACATGATGGCGATGTGGGCCTCGGGTACGGGGCCCGGTGCCAGCTGTTACTGTTAGCACACTATCCGGTGGGGCCATGGCTGTGATGACGTACCATGTCTGCGGCAGAGCCTCCGCCCAGAAATTCCATGACGATCCATAACTTGACGCCTTTGACGAAGCTCGTCCTATATTCGGTGATGTAGGGGCTGTGGCAGGTGCTTAACAGGGCGATCTCGGCCTGGATATCTGCGAGCTCTTCGCTGCTATCCTCGAGGTCAATCTAGCATGGGTAAGCAGTGGTGGTGTTGTTTCGAGCAATGCGCGTACGTGTTTGATGGCAACTATCTCGCCGGTTCGCCTGTCTACAGCTTTGTACACCTTTCCAAAGCTCCCACCTGCATCACGATAAGCGTATGCGGCGATGTTTGCCGAGACCATACGTACTACCCAACTCCTCCATGACCTGGTAATTCTCCGCCATTGCGTGGATTATATGCTGAGCGTGTTGTATTCGTGCTCAGAAATGGTGGTGGCAGTTGGGAAGCCAGGGTGGAGACGGCGGCGGGCGCCTGGGGGTAGGAATGCTGCGTAGAAATAGGTGTGGTAGCGGTGATGGGGTTGGCTGCCGTGGTGGTGATATTGGAGTATGGCCAATGAGTGCAGGGTCCCCGTCACCACGGCAACAGGCCAGCCAAACAAAGAGCACACCCCGCCGCACCGGCCTGTGGCGAGGGGCCCATGGCAGATGTGGACGCCCCGGAATCACAGGACCCATAGCACGGTTTGGGGCAATGCCCTTAATAAATGCAGAGTGGTGGACTGCGCCCCGATACCGCGAGGTGTGTAGATACCCAGGCACTATGGCATAGCCTCGAGACCTGCAGCAGCCCCGTTTTGCACGCTCAAAAGGCCCTGCATGAGAAGCGGGCCAGGTGCAGCAGCGGCTGTCTACCGGCACTGCCTACGCAACCACATGCTACATAGCGCAGGCCGGGCTGCCTCACAATTGGCCGTGTCTCTGAATCCTCGCGTGGGCCGAGGCGTGCCAGACCAAATATTTGGACGGGGGCGGGACGGAGATTAGACGAGGCCAATGGCATGTCTCCGTCCCCCAAACCGTGAGGACCCTATTCCAGGAAGTCATGGCAACGGCCACCGGATGACGGAGGATACGATGGCAATTTCGTGTTTCATGCGCATCGGGGGCTGGAGGCTGTTACGGATGGCTGATGGCTTCCCTGCGGGATGGAATCGATGGCAGCTGTCTGCCTGCGTTGTGCATGTGCAGTCGTCCTGCCTGATGCCCATGGGATGGGCCAATCTCTCCTCTCGCTGACCAGCTATCTCTGTCGACACAGCAGACGGTTTTACGGTGTCAACAGACTAGCCCTAGCAGGCGCACCCTTGGAAATTGCTGCAGGGAGAATGCCCCAAATCGGCCGGGTCGACTCGCAAAGACTGCCGCGTGGACACAAAGACTACCGCACCACCTAGGCACTGCCGACGGCGTGAGTGCATGCTATGTAGCTGCTCTCACGCCCGATAGCCATCGCGTGAAATGCATCCGTACTGCCGCCAGATATGGACCCTCTGCTGAAGGCCTGCCTGCAGTGCTTCCCAGCGTCCATCGTCGTGCGCTTCCTCGTCCTGGCAATTTGTGGGCCCGGGTCGCCAGCCACCTGCTCGCTTACCCTACACCGACTCTTGCAACGCCTCCGCCTCAGCAGTTTTGTGTGCCTGCTCAAGTCCACCAGTTCCACTTCCTCTGCTTCCTGCATCCGCGGTTCAACCATGGACCGTGCCCGTCCGCATAAGGGCCTGGACAGGAGCAGACGAGACCAGTCCACCGCCAGCGCCTCTTGCACACCTCCCGCCTTCTCTCCTGCCACCGCTGCCTCCTTGCCCTCCCCGAAGCCCGCCATGCCACACGCTCGTTCCAAGACCACCTCCCAGGTCGACGTCGTCGGCCAGGGCAAGCGTCTGTCGCTTCAATTCCCCATTGCCGGCCCCAATTCCACCGCCGGCTCGCCTCGCTCGCGGCCTGCCTCCTGGATCGCCCCCTCAACAGCCCCCTCTGCGGACGGCACCGCCTCGCCCTCCGAGACCAACATCCTCGCCGTCCTCGCTGCCCAGGAGCGATTTGTGCTCGAGCTGAAGGAGGAGCTCAGCAGAGCCGAGGCCGACCTGAAGGCGCTCAAGAAGCACTACGCCCTCCACGAAGCCAACAAGCGACGCAACGATGCTCGCAAGATTGTCCCCGTGGCGCCCATCAGCACCCAGCTGATTGATATTTCATCGGACCACGAAGACGACGACAACAGCAACTCTTCTGTGTCCATGCAGCAGGCAGCGGAACGCCGGAAAGCCCATCTCGCCACTGCAAAGAACTCCCAGCGCAAGGTCTTCAGTGGCTCGCGTCATTTACGCACCTTGTCTCTCCTGTCTCCCGATAAGGCCTATGCTCCCTCGTTCCCCCAGCCGCTCGACCTCCAGGCCGAAGATCCTGTCCACAAGGAGCCCGAACTCCCTGCACCATCGCCCATCCCGTCTGACCTCCCCAAGCAGCTCATCGATACCGGAAACACCGAGCGTTACGACGTGTCCGAACTGCCAACTATCCAGCGCGAGCAGATCATCCGCGCCGGCACCAAAATGGCCACCGACCTCAAGAACGGGCTTTTCACTTTTATCGAGGACATACGGCAAGCTACTGTTGGTGACGAGGCCGTCAACGGCGAGAGCTCTACATCCAACGCCAGGGACCCGCTGATTAAGGGCACGCGAAAAGCGTCCACCGGCCGGCCATCTCTCAACCGGTCAGCGAGCTCGAAGAAGCCATCGCAACGCACCGGATCTATCGGAGACGACTTCTGGCAGGAGAACGGCCTGAGTGAGCCCAAGACCTCATCTCTCCTCAGCAAGAAAACTCACACAAACAAGTCCGCTCAAACCCCACAGAAGCAGGCCCGAAGCGTGGTGGAAGAAGAAGAATGGGATAACTGGGAAACCCCCAACACCACTGATGCATACATGGTAGCCAAGACTGTCGATGCCCAGGACAGCTCAGACGAGTCAGATGCGCCTTCCTCGCCAGGCCCAGCCAGCTCAAGAACGAGCACCAGGTACCACTCCAAGCGCCATGATAGCAAGGCATCATCGCTCACAACCACCAGTTCCAACGGCCTCCCCGACGACCTTGTCAGCGACTCCAAGCGCAACTCCTGGGCCGACCTGGTCAAGTTGTCGCCCAACCACCTCAAGCGTACCGCCTCTCATCTCATGAAGGAGTGGGAAAAGCAACTCACCCCGCCTCCCGAGTCGAGGGGCGCTTCTCATGGCCATGGAGACTACATCGGCCGTTCCACTTCGCCGTCCAATTTGGTTTGAGGGCAACGAATACTCAAAAATGAATTATGACTATATGTATGTAGATATAGCGACTGTGCATAGATGTTGTCCTGAGATTTTGGAGGCTTGGTGTAGATACGTTTTACAGCATGAAAGGAGAATAGCATAGATTTGGACGCTGAGTTGTTGACCAGTGTCGGGACGATAGTTTATCCACATAATGACATTACAACCACTAAAACCTCAGCCCATATGGTGAAATGCAATTCCCACAACTAATTACTGACCACAGCCCTACCTCTCCAAGCCTCGCCGCCAAGCCTCACCCCGGCATCTTCCGTCCTCCGCACCCAACTCCGCAAAAGTTCCTCCCGCAGCAATTCCTATTCCCATTCCCATTCCCATCCCACCACCCACCACGCCCCGTCGCCATGTCTTTCTTCCCCGGCGCCCCAGGCATGCTCCCCGCCGCCATGAACCCCAACGCCGGCATGTCCGAGCAAGAGCAACAAATGGTCAAAGCAATGCAAATGGGCATGGAATCGTGCCTAGGCAAAACCGTCATGGCAGGCGTCATGGGCGGCGGCCTAGGCGCCATGTTCGGGCTATTCATGGCCTCTGTACGTCTTCCCAGCCCCAACCCAAGAGGAGGGGGGGGGGGGAAACAAAAAATAAAACGGAGTGCTAACAAGTCCGTAGATGCGCTACGACACCCCCATGTCGCAGCCCCTCCCCATCCCATCCACAACCGCCACGGCCGCAAAACCCGCCGTCCCACTATCCGGCATCGTCTCCTCCTCCTCCTCCTCCGCCTCCCCCAGCGTAACCCTCACCCCCACCGGCACCACCACCTCAATCCCTCTCTCAGACCTCCCCCTGCGCGCCCAGCTGCGCGCCGGCCTGCGCGACATGTACCGCTCCTCGCTCTCATCCGGCCGCAACTTTGCCAAAGTGGGCGCCATCTTCTCGGGAACAGAGTGCGCCATCGAGGGCCTGCGCGCCAAAAACGATTTGTACAATGGCGTTGCCGGCGGCTGTTTGACCGGCGGCATTTTGGCTAGGAATGCTGGGCCCCAGGCTGTTGCCATCGGGTGTGCGGGCTTTGCGGCGTTTTCGGCGGCGATTGATGCGTATATGCGTATGCCTGAGGATGAGAGGAGTAGACCGATTGCGTGAGGTGGGAGGGGGGAGGAGAGAGGAGAGGGGGGGGAGAGATGGCGGGTGTGGTTGCATGGTTGGGCGTATGGATATCATGTGGCGCATTGCCAGTCCTTTGCAGTGCTTTGGGCATTCTTTTGATTGGAGAAAATGGGCTTTGGGATAGATTATGATGTATGAAGTATGATGTATTATATATGTATGTCTAGACGCGTGTAAATATCTTGCCTCAACATACTTTGCCCATGGCGCCTTTTTATTTGGGGAGGAGGCATGCAGTCTCACCTTCATGGCATGTAGATTACCTATTTCAGCGCTCGCGGCTCGTTTCATTGCCCTGAACTTTCATTCATGTAGGTCTCTATCTCAAACGCGTTCCACTCTCGGCAATGCCAATGTCTAATCTTAGCTTGAACCAGCTCTTGAGGCTGCAAAGCGAACCACGAGCCTCGACCCCGACCTCATCACACCGAGCAATCCACATATCAGCAAAAGACGTATAGCATTAATTCCTATCAAATCTTCCCCATTAATCAATCTAGTCAAGAACCACAACACAAGCATCACACCAACCCCCAAACACCGCAAAACACACCACGGACCACGATAAGAGACGTATTTGGCACTCTAGGAACAAGACAAGTCGTATAACGTATATTGCGCAAGACGGAACGGGATGGGACGGGAAGCGGGCCGCGGCTTGGCGACATGGGAGCCTCGACATCCAGGCTTATGTCTAGTGGTAGTAGTTGCCCCAGGTGCCGTTTTCGAGGGCAAGTAGGTCTTGGTAGGTGGAGCCGTTGGTGTGGCCGCTAGCGAGGTTTGGTGGGCAGGTGTAGACGTCTACTACGACGCCTCGTTTGTGCATCCCTAAGAGGTAGTCAGGGGTGGTTAGGGGTGTTGTGGAATGGCGGGGGCGAACTTACACCCGTTTGGAAGGCCATGATGCGGCTGCCATGTCGAGTTTGAAAACATCCATGGAATATATGCACTCAGATTTGCCGGCTGCATGGACATGGCTACCAAAGCCAGAAAGATGGGGAGGTCTCCGCGCAAACCGCCTTCAGTTGGGGAGCTGGTCTCTGGACCATGGTAAATATTCGGAAGCAACATGTGAGGCCAGACCTGATTGCGACGCATTCGGTCCAAAGTGTCTGCAGTCCCAGCCGTGGTCAAATACGATGATCTATCGGATGCTCCATTTTCAAAGCGGAGAGGACGCCACGCTTCACCTGCACCTGGAGCAGTTCCGTCTCCTTGTAGCACCCAGAACCCAAGACCAGAACAGTAGAAGACTGAGAATGTTTTGAAACGGGTTAATGGTTGAGATAGGCTACCACTAGGCAGTAGGCTAATCCGGGATCCTTCGCAGAGCCAATAAGTGCCGGTCACACCCTCTTGAGATCTATAGTTGAAATCCCGGTGGAGAGAAGGTATCCAATAGCCTTCAGCGTTGGCCGTCGGGTTGATGCTTGGGTTTTCGCGTAGTTCGTCTACTTTGAAGATGTAACACGGCTACATGGGGTAAGTCAAACCAAGTATCTTAACTGGAACAGGAAGCAGACCAAGGCCATTGCTCAATCGCCAAGCAATTTCATATGAGTGCTTTACAATAGGTGGGTGGTGTATTGTAATCGCCGAGGATGCACCTGCCCGGCCCCGGATTGCTTGCAAACCCCTCATCATCAGCGTGCTTTATCCTTCACAATGCTGTGCGGCTCTGCTTGCTGGTAGTTGATTGGGGAATAAATCCTGGTCGGATGGTCATGCGACTCTGAAGCCAGTTGTCAATGTGCGGCAGGGAGGCAGCTCCTGATAAGCTGATGGTGCTGTAGACAAAGCATAGCTGCCCGAGTATGCGCGGAGTGCACGCCTGCGTGATAGGATCGAGCGAAGGTCCAACGCCCCGCTAACTTTATACCACTGCAAGCTTCGGGCCATGTTTCCTTATTGCTGTGAAGCCGTACCGGTTATTCGGGCGGATGGGATGATGGTTGAGGGCAGCGTCGGGATATGTTCGACTGGCCCGATAGTGGGACCCTTCGAGGGTGCTTGCGTTTGAGAATGCAATGTTTGATGGGTGGGTTGGTGGCCACCACATGTGTGGCTATTCTCGCCGCTTGTGCCTGGGCAGATGTGATTGACTAATAGTACTGCTCCTTGCCAGCGAAGTCAGAGCTTAGGCTTCATAGCTGCATGCGCCATCCTTGACCAGCAAGAGAGGTGGCAAAGCCTGGTTAGAGGATCAGGCGGGGTCCTGTTTAGAGGAAGCGCCAATACATCTCCGTAATCCGCCACTGACTGCTTGTGCAAGGGAACGGAGTCAACGTTCCGTGAACGAAAGGGCTAAGGGTATGGTTTTGGCTTGGAGACCATGTCGCTTGAGAGCCAGTTGACCTCCGCGGGTCTCGTATCGTTGGTGGAATGCTCGACCGCGGCGTCGACTACCGTGGGGCTGGCGATGCGTCGTACCGCGCCAAGTGTACTTGATTTATCCCACTCACAAACGGCATTTCGCGAGACGAGGGAGATTGTCATTGTCGGCGTTGCAATAGCCCGTTGCATGGTTGTTCGATTGCTGCAATAACACCTGCACGTGCATCCACGTAGGCTGGCTGGAAGGATGCGGCTCTGCTCGGTCAGAGAGGTTAAAAGCAAGCGAATTGGCGTTCTGAATTCCGATTGAAGATGATGGGCGCTTGTCAGATCGATTGAGGGCCAAAGCTAGCTGACGAAACTGCCCACTCGGCGGCTAGGGGAAAGCATTAGTAAGTAGTTCATCCTGGATTCGAAATTCGTCACAAAGAATCCGGCGAAAAGCCTGAGGGAGCATGTGGGTTAAGTAGACGCCCAAGATCGCCTGACTGCACTAGGGATGCTGCGCCGGAAGGACCTTTGCATGATCGCCTTTTTTTGCCTTACTGCTTCGTCCCCCCATACTTTTCCAGACGAGCCGCATTCGTTCACACAGGCAGGCATGCCACGCCTTCCGAAGCAAAGGCCACTAATGAGAGGACACGGCCTCCGCAGCTGCCCTTCCCCGACGCAATCTGGAGGCACTGGGTCCGCGGTCTCGTTCAGGGTTGAATACTTACTTGCTGCATCACAACTCAATGTTCACCGGAAGACCCCTGCGCCCCTCTTAGCCTGCTTGGACACGCAACGGTATTGACGAACTTCTCACCGGTCCCACTGCTGATGACAGAAGCAGTACTTTACTAGAATCGATGGTCATGCGGGCACTCGCTGGCCAAATAAGTCTTGGAAGCGAAGCACCATACTTGGCCACTCAGACGAAGGGGCACGTCCATTAGTCGACCATCGTCCTCCATGCCCATCCCCTAGGGCTTCTCTATCCGCGAGGGGGTCAGCTAAGATAGCGTCTGGCCTCGACCTCGACCCCGCATCGAGAGATGGTCCACGTTGGCGTCTGTCTAATTGCCTCGTTGCGTAAGAGAATCAGCCAAGATAAATCTCTGCTGCCGCGTCTCGGTCCCCCGTCTTCTATCCGCCGAAACGATAAGAGAGGGCAACTAGAAAAATAGCAACTCGAGAAGGGCGTGACAACGGTGCGCTCAACAATGAGCAGGTCTGACGGTCTAGCTTCCCGTCAGTCAGTGCTTGACCACAGTCGCCCAAAAATATGGAGCATTGATAAGAGCCTGAATCAGGAGATATATTGCCGGCTATCCCGCGGCAAGAGACTTGTAGCGATAGGGCGGGTTAACGCCCTAGGTTGCAGGTCGAAACGGCCGTCCATGAGATTGGTCCTTCCCTCCTTCGTCATCGACCATCACATACCGATTGGCTAAAGCTACATTCAGGCGAGGCATGGCAATAGTCAGCACATCCATCAACACCAAGTGAAGTACATATGTACATCCTTCACCCGTGCTAGAGGTTGCGGTAGCAAGCGTGACTAGTGATGGATCCTGGGCTCGTCGTACTCATCCACATTAGAAGGCACATGAGAGAGTCCAATTAGCCCGTGTGGCGTTTGCTCCGTATTCATGGGGACATTTGACTTTCCATTTTGGTGCAAAGTGCGGCCGAAAGTCAACGCCGGCACGAGCCCGGCTGGGACACCAACAAACCTTCCCATGGCCTCGCGGATAGCGATGCCACAAGAGGAAGAACACACGTCTCTCGGCCTGCGGAAGGTATGCGAACTGAATACGAAGTAAAGCGGGACATATCCTCTTAGAATACCCGTCAATCGCGAGCAATACAGCAACCCGGCCACCGAAGGTGGTAATAGCGGCTATTGCCCGCGATGGCGCGCTCTCAAACCCACTGACCATCGCGGGCTGGGTGGTGAACAGCCTGTACGACAAGGAATTCAGACGCCCATCACATTCGTGACTCGTAAAGTCATGTCAAGCGACTAGGGTCTTTGAGAGGCGCAGCCAGGGGTGACAGCCGGCTCTCAGGTGCGGTGTGATGAGCGAGTGAGCTTGGAGCTAGGTGACAGAGAAGGGCACCAGGCATAGAAGGCCATAGCGAATAGCCTGGGTTGCAACAAGATACCAGAGGGTACTCAAGGGTCAAGCATGAACACCTGAAGTTGAAAGAAGACTGCGGGAGCTAAGACGGAAAGATCGTTGAGCGGTATGTACCTAACCGTAGATTTTAGAGTAGATAGGCCATGGCCAATCAGAGCCCGGCAGTCGCTGCACAAAATTTGGTTCGCCAACGACACCCCACTGTGAAATTTCGTGCAGGCAACACCACGACGGACCATCCTAATCACGGCCCGCATATTCCCCAGGCTGCGCATAATTGATCAGTCGAGGCCAGTGTGATCTCGCCTGGCTCAAGCTTTCGGAGGTCTACAGCATACAGTTCCAATATGGCAGGACCCGAGCCCACGAAACCAATTCATGACCTCATCTTGGATACTGGACCTTTGATCAAAAACGCAGTCTCCGTTTCTACCATTATCAACTCTGCTGAGCAGATCTGGACAACGCCAGCCATCATCTCCGAGATCCGTGACGAGGCCACAAGGTCACGCCTAGAAACCACACTCAGGCCCTTTCTGAGAATAAAGAACCCAAGCCCGGCCAGCCATGACGCTGTAATCGCATTTAGCAAAAAGACAGGCGATTATTCAGCCCTGAGCAGACAAGATCTGGGAATATTAGCGCTGGCATATGAGGTACACTGCGAAAGAAATGGCGGACCGTGGGGTTTGAGAGAGGCACCCAACCAGCCAGTTAAGTTGAAGCCAGGTGAAGAAGAGAAGGCCAAAGAGTACGAGACAAATAATGGAAGTAAGGGAAAGAAGCAAAAAGCTGATGTGCTCGAATCAGAGATCGAGGAGCAAGTAGCTGAGCAAGATCAGCAACAAGGATCTATGGTAACAGGCGAGACCGAAAAATCATCAGAAGGAACAACTCATGAAGATAAACCCGCTAGAGAGGTTATATCACAAGACGCAGCAGTTGTAGAAGCACAGAACACAAACATGCAGCCCAATCATGAGACACAAGTAGCCGAGCAACAGTTCATCATACACGAAGACAAGAACACTGCAACTTCAGAAAACCAACATCCTTCTGAAGCTGCAGAATTACAAGAGAAGTTGGAAGAGTCTATTGGCAATAGTAAAGCTACCACTGATACCGAGATCATACAACCTACTACTCATGACGCAGCCGTGCCAATGGATCCGGTGAAGCTACAAAACAGCGAGCACAAAGAGATAGACGAGCAAATATCAACCGAGCCAGTTATCAATGAAGATACACAATCCGCACCAAACCCAAAGGGTCTCTCTGAAGACATCGCCTCACTCAACATATCCACACCGCCTTCTCCGCCTGCAACTTCTGGTTCCGACTCCGATTCGGACGGCGACTGGATCACACCCTCCAATCTCAACGCCCGTAAAGCCGCCGACTCAGGCCTCACTTCAAACTCACGCACCTCAGAGCCTGTCCAACTAGACGTAGCAACCATGACCATCGACTTTGCAATGCAAAACGTCCTTCTCCAAATGAACCTCCACCTCCTCTCAACCAACATGCAACGGATCAAAAATTTAACATCTAAAGTACTCCGCTGCCATGCCTGCTTCCTTGTCGTAAAACAACTCGACAAACAGTTCTGCCCTCGCTGCGGTGGCGCATCCCTACGTCGTGTCTCTTGCTCCACAAACGCTAAAGGCGAGTTCAAAATCCATCTTGCGAAGAACTTCCAGTGGAACAAGCGCGGTGATAGGTACAGCGTGCCAAAGCCGATTGCTGGTACGGCGAATGGGAAGTGGAGTGGACAGGGGGGCGGTCAGGGAGGTTGGGGACGGGACTTGATACTCACAGAGGATCAGAAGGAATATCAGAAGCAGATCGAGACGGAGAAGAGGAAGAAGGGTGCAAGAGATCTTATGGATGATGATTATTTGCCTGGGATCTTGACGGGAGATAGGTCTGGGAGGGCTGGTGGGAGGGTAAAGGTTGGTGCAGGCAAGAATGTGAATAGTAAAAAGAGGGGGTGAAAAGATCGGGTCTGGCGAGGAGATTCTTAGATATTGATGATTTCACGCTGGGAATGATTTAGTTCAGGCCATAACGAGGTGCATTAGATCGGCGTTGAGGTGCGAAGTATATTGAATTGCACATCGCTGGTTAGAAATAGGGTATCATAGAGCATCAATAGTCTTCATCATCGTCCCATCCCCCAGACAACCACATTCCCATCACCACCACCACTAGCCCATTCTCTCCGTGTGTTGCAAAATGCAACAGCAGCTACAACTTCTTTCTTGCCTGCCTGTCCATTTAATGCTTCTCTACCCTTCACTTCCCGCATTTCCGAGTGTTTAAACCGGTGCAAGCGCTCTCCACCGAGTATGTCCCACACGAAAACCATTCCGTTATCGCTACCACTTAGCACAACGCTATCGTTCAGTCCTAATGTGCTTCGCACGCGAAGATCTTTGTTGACATACGCATCGTCGCGATACGCTTTCAAAAGCTGTCCATTTGTGCGATCCATAAGTCGAATCGTGTCGTCGAGCGAACTGACTAACACCTCTGTTCCCTTCTTCGTAACCGCCAAACTCGTGCACGGATAGCCAATAACATCCACTTGACACATACCCGTCCTGAGATCGTAGGAGCGCACTCTCCCATCGACGCTCGCAGCGATAATTTGCGCATCGTGTATGGTGATGTCGGTTATGCTGTCCTTGGCATCGTCCAGCGTCATGATGGGCTTGTAGTTGTTGGACCTTACGTCCCAGATCTTGACCGTGCCGTCAAAACTCCCTGACGTGATGATGCTGTCTCCATCACCGCCAAAGACGCCGCGGTTCACGCGTCCCACATGCCCCGAGAAGCGCCGGATCGTACGGGCGGTCTGGACGTCCCATAGAAAAATAGTCTTGTCGCCGCCTGTGGACACGAATTTGTCGTTGTCAGCGTTCACGTCGATGCTGAGGACCTCGTAGCCGTGGGCGGAGTACTTGTTCACGAGGCCAAGCGGTTGCGTGTTTGGTGTCGTAGGCACAACGGACGACACTGGGGCCTTTTGGGGATTGTAGAGGCGGATTGTGCGGTCGGAAGAGCCGGTGAGAATGTACGACTGCGAGCCAGACGAGTATGCGACGGCGTGGACAATGCCATTGTGGCCAGTGAGTTTGGCAATAGGGGTCGTGGGAAAGGCGGGCATGGTCGGGTTTCAAGGCATTCTGGAAGTATCCCCAAGAGTAGTTAATGGGCTATCTTGAAACCGGTTTGCCCGAGTCGAAGGAAATAATGATTTTGTCCCGCCAAACGTCCATGGAGCTCTGACGTCTCGGTACAACCTCGGCTTATCTTTATTGCATTTGCGACAGCTGCCTGGCAAGTTGCAAACGACCACGAAGGAATTGCCGATTATCGCCCTCCTTTCGCCTTCTGGGGCGTTATTTCAACACCATAGCCGAAACTTGGGCGTCAAAATGGCGATATTGCACCTCGACGCTGCACCCGAGGCCAACAGCTTCACCCCACTTCGGGAGCACCAAGAGCAGACACCAACCTCTTTTTTCGACACAAAACCGGTCTTGCATGCACATTATTCTGGGGTAACTCTGTCAATTCCAGCCTCGCAATTACAGCAAGATGTCGCTTTTTTTAAGTTCGCTTCAACAAGCGAGGGCGATGATGCACTGATCGGGGATGTGGACATTTGGGTCAATTCAGAGTAAGAAACTTCCGTCACATCGATAATGTTCTATATCAACAAGACACAGTAATCTTATTTTCTTTCAGAGAGTCCCCTCTCCAACTGGCGTCTCTATAGCCTACCCCTCTATTGGTCTTCATGCTACGATGAAGTACAAGTCGGCCGTCGATGCCCTCTACATGGGCCTCTCACTGAACGACGCCGATGAAGTCAACGAGGAGGACGATATACACACACTCGAGCTTACTGTCTTACCACCAAACTACTCGAGCAGCCCAGACACTCTATGCATCAAGGATATATTCAGCGCAATGAACGCATGCGCCGATCTACACCCTGACCCCGGCGCAAGCGATGACGAGGATGGCGACGGTATTTTAGATGATTCTGCTCCAGGCGCTAGTGGCTGGATCACTGCAGAGAACATGGATGAATATCTCGACGACGAAGGCAATTTTGCGGGCATGGTCATTGGTGGTGAAGAACTAGGTCCAGGCGCAGGAACAATCAGGGTGAGGGACGAGGCGGACGACGGCGCCAACGGCGTTAATGGGTCCGGTGGGCACGAAGGGAAATACCATCGAACTAGCTGAGACTCATGATGACTTGGGAGAACGTTTGAACGATTATACCACACCAGTTCGGTTTGGAAAGAGCAAGAGTGTGTATTCGGAAAGATTGCTGCGTTAACGCAAGATAATCAACACGACAGATTTCATCATTGTCTGGAGGGCGAAGGGTAGAACATGCTGCATGTAGCAGAAAACGTGAACCCGCCCGATGCCTCAACCACCCTAAGTGTTACGCCGTTGCAACACACTCACACGTACGTAGAGCTACATGTATTGCTTCACATCAAGCTGAAAATAGCCAGCACTTCGAATGCTATCCACAAATGAAACATCATCACCCTGCTTGTGCCCTTCGCCAACACTCTCCCCATGCTTCGTTACTTCAGTGTCGGATATTCATTCGCCCCATCCAAACATTCAAACACCCTCCCCCGCCCATACAAACACGCCCGCCCTTCCATAACCACCCGCATATAACCTAATTTGCCCCCCGGCTTCTCAACTAGACATCCACAACTTATACACATTTATTCAAATACCCATCCGTTTACTATACATACGTCACACAAATCACACACAAAATCACTACCATGACTTCCATCGACAACCTACTGAAGCTCTCAACCGAGCTCTCGAACCTTGCCTCTGAAACCACGCAGCTCGGCGAAAAGCTTCAGGCGGCGGCTGCGACGCTGCAACAGGAAGCCGCAAATGTGGCCGAAGAGGTGGCAAAGCAATGGGGGGTCGATGTTACGATTCATGTTGCTCCTGGGAAGAAGATTGCCGCAGGTCCTGGGAAGGTAGCTACAACTTCAGGATGAGGTTTGGGGTGAAGCATTGGATCAATTTGGAGAATGGAGAATGAGGATGGTATGAATGAGTAGAGCGGAATTGGGAGTGAACGGGAATGCTTGATGACGGTTTGTGTTTTTTGGCTTGGGTGTGTTTGTCTCTTGTATTTGATTAAATATGGTCACTGAATTCTCTATCAACTATCACAATTTGATTAAATACTTTTAAAGGACTTTGAAATGCAACTCTCATCACGTGCCACGATATGGTTCCGACTGTGGACCTGTTCGAAGTAAATGAAGTGCTGGATGGGTTTTTTTCATGTCCAGCATGTCTTTGACGATCTCGGGAGATTTCAGTACGTTTTTGTAAGGCTATGAGGCATATCGTCATGTCACATCGACTTCATTTCCACATAGCCACATGCTACGATTACGAGTTCCATCGACGATTTAGAGTCATATGAACAAAACAATATCTCGTAATTCATTAGAATTAGCTTTAGTTGTTCGACATGATTGATTCTTGTAAGAATGAAACTCTATGCCACTGCACCAGACAACCCTGAAAGGTAGCAATAACCAACCAGGGTTGACGATTGAGTGTAGACCAGTATGTGCAGTCTTGCAATGCGTGTATTGAATGTCTCTGGCCGTCCAAGGGGTAGATATTGACAATTTGTTCAAATTGGGTAGATATTCGGAATCATATATTCTACCCCATAAAAAAAAAATTTTTTCAAGTAGAATGTGAATTACGCTCGTGAATTTGCCTTTCATTCTTCGCCGTACCTTCTATATCTCATGGTAGGAGATTGTCACATTAGGAAGAGTGAGTATACATAAATAGGGCCCCAAGATCATCTATTACTCCTTCATCCAGCTGTCCCTACCATTAGTTACTCAAAGCTCGCCAAAACCTTAAAATTCGAAAATATCGCCATGATATCGAACACTCTTGATAAAACACATCGAGTTCGCCGTACTCATTTGTTTGACTCAACGTTCTGGCAAATTCTCCCTGCTCATTATAACAGGATAGCCACGCGATGGGACCTTATCTCACGCTTGTCCTGCCAAGCTAGATCCGCTCTTCTAGCAACTGATCGCGCAACGGGAACCGACTCGTTGAAGGCAGAGTTAGAAATGCTGCAACATGATATCGACACCTACCGCGAAGTCGCAGCAGGTATTGAAATTAAGGATATTGTGGAGTTATATCAAACCGCGGGCAGACAGAGATGGAGAGCAGAGCAGATTGCGAAAGAGGATTTCAAGAATTTGGACAAAAGCCTAAAGCAGATCCAGGATAAGGCTAGGGAGATCAAAGCTGATATTGTGTATGGCTTCCAGGATGCAGAATAGTTTATCCAAACCTCATTGAGGTAGACCAGGTATTGTATCGCAATGAAATTACAACTCTTGTGGCGGGATCAATTAGCAGTATCTAGCTGCAGGATACATTCATCAGATTCTCATTACTCAGACCCTGTCCATATAGATTTCCTTCGCTTTACCTCGATCTGTGCAGGGAGAGGTACTAAATACCTAACTACCAATAGCTTCTCGGGCCTCTCCTTGAGTGGTTTGAAGTCGTAGTTGAGCAACAAATAAGCAAATATCATTTTCAATTCATATGACACAAAGAAGCGACCGGGGCTGCCATCGAGTTAGTGACGGTAAATTACTGTTAGAAGTCGACTACACTTACCAGGCATGTCTGCCGTGGCCGAATGGCAAGTGTTGATTACTTGTTGTTACCAAGCCAGTTTGTTTCAACTTCAGTACATTAACCTTCTCTTTCTCTTGTGGTGTCATTGCGTCATACTGCTCCCTAGGGCGTGAGTATCGAAAGGCATCGAACTCAACAGGCCCATGATATTCTTCGTCCATCGCGATAGCTGCCCACGGACATGAAAGCAGTGTACCATACTTGAGGTGTGTACCCTCCGGAGTAGTAACTCCTTCTTTTGCAACAACCTTTCGATGTGCAAAAGTAAGGCCAATCGGCGCGACACGTTGGGATTCTCGGATAGCAGAGTCCATCCGATGCATCCGATTCAAACCTTGCTTCGTCCAACCACCTTCCTCTTTAACTATACGGTACGCTTCCTCTCTCAAACTCTCAACTACACTCGGGTCGGCACTCAAAATATTGACTAACGCGTCGCAGCCGGCGAGTGAAGTAGTGTGAATGGCGGCAAAGTTGATAGGCATGATGCGCTGAGCGATGCGGACAGGATCAAATTCTGCTCGTCTTCCCTCTGCCTGTGCTGTGCGTATGCTCCATGTAATAAAGTCATGCGGCTCGTCCCAGCTTCTGTATGCAAATAAACCCCTGTCTTTCTGTTCAAGGTCTATGAGCCGGCTCTTGATCAACGGGAGAGTGAGTCCCGACGCTATCCAGTAATGATACTTCGATGATAGGCCAAGTAGAGTTCCTACGATGGGGTGAAATGCCTTAGGAAAAACCATCATAATCGCTTGTATTCTAATCACATCCGTGGCGAAGGACATGGCGGCGTCTAGGTACTTTTGATTGCGGCAAAGTTCGGGGCCAACCAGCATGCGGTTGGTGAGCCTTGGGACTATTCTCATGAATGAATCCATGACATCGATTTTCTGATAGTTGTCCGTGTTTACGCCATATACCGCGTCCACGGCGGGAGGGAGCTCTTCCATAAGGTCTAATATTACGGCATTGAGGTTGCGTACAAGGTTTTTGTGCACCACATGTTCGTGATATGGGTCACGCAGAATGATAGGATCAACGAAGGAGTATTCGCCTTGCAAGAGATCGTAATGAGCCGCACTAGTACTCAGAATGGAGTCTGATTGGTCAAACATCCAGCGCATCTGCGATTTAGGCATAATGACCTCGGCCTGCGTCCCCAGTGTGGGTGGTAGGACAAATATCTTGTTGTTCTTGCTGTACCTTTCATATCCAGCCAATACCCATTCCTTGCTCTTTGTCAATGCGAAAAAGTTTCGTAGGCCCCCGAACCAGCCTTTTCCATAACCCTGCCATGGAATCGATATCGGCGGCTGTGGAGCGTTCACCAAATTGTACAGCGTAGCACAGAACCAATATATCGCAATCGCGCCTGCGATAATAGGTAGTGTTGATAATGAAGTCGTTTCTTCTTTCACCATGACGTCGTATTGCAATGAGTAGGTATTCACAGAATGTAGGTTGCCCACAGAGGGATCGAAAGGAAAGAATTCCCCTGGGTCTTTAACACATTGGATGCCAGCCACTCGGATACTGACAGGGAATCAAGGGGCGGGAATTAACTAGACTAGATTCATTAGTAATAATCACTACTGTCTTCTGCCTGGCACGATTCACGCACGTGCATCACACCGACACTGCCCTAATACATCCGCGATCCTTAGGCGTTGCATCCCAATCACCTCAAACATGAGGAGGCTAGTGCGCAATGGCCAATGACAGTTTCACCTGTCTGAAAATCTTCAGCGCTAGTACCACCTAGCAGACATAACGAGTGCCGAAAGGTGTCAGCACGATCCATAAAGCGCCGAAGCCGAATAACGATAGAGAGGAGCAGTATTGAAGTGCGACATGTGGCGTCACGAGCTGCTAGTCGTCGATAAGGTTTATTATGTAGGTAGCAACCGGGGCTGTGTCGTTTTATGCATTCATTTCCAATCGAACCAACCATACAGGAGATTGTTTTTGTTGACATTGCT
The DNA here is from genome assembly GCA_028458525.1 of Ophiosphaerella herpotricha. Classification (NCBI taxonomy): domain Eukaryota; kingdom Fungi; phylum Ascomycota; class Dothideomycetes; order Pleosporales; family Phaeosphaeriaceae; genus Ophiosphaerella; species Ophiosphaerella herpotricha. Next base: position 200,617 of record JALNQK010000058.1, read on the forward strand.
TTGCTTCGGTATAACTGCGGTTTAGGAAATGTGTCTACAGGGCATGAAGTATAAATTTCAACCAATCGTAGCATCCAGATACGATGATCTCAGCAACGCTATTCGGTTAAAACTTAATTTACACTACAGGGACCCAACGATCCTACGATCCTACCTGATGTGTCAACACCTCATCTTAAAATAGTAGGTTGATCTAGAACTGTTGTGGCATGAGCATTCGGTACAGTCGCCTGCTTTCATCTTTATACAAGAATAAAACAATGAAAAAATAGAAGAAGAAGCTGTACAACAGATGGTCCAGAGGAAAAAGAACAAGGGAGGGGGAAGGATAAGGGGCACAAAATTTCCAACAATATAGACTCGCAGAGAATTGAACTCCGGTCCTCTCTCATGCTAAGGGAAAATCATACCACTGAACCGCAAACCGATTGTATTATTTTCTATACTACAGATCTGGGTAGAAAAACAATATCCGGAATAGAATCAGATGATCACAGAAATGGTTTCCCAGCTTTCATATTTCTTCTTTCCTTATGGATAATATGTTTGGAATGTGAGTAAAGTCTCTTGTCTACGACGTTATGGATCTAATGGCTGCCAAGTTACAGTGCGTCTTAGCACACATCCAGCTGCAAACACCGAGGTATTCATTCTCTCACTGCATTTATAAATTTTCAGCTTCTTTTCCAATGATGCAGTTTGATTTAGTTTTAATATACTAGACTATTTCATGATGAAGCGGCCATCCACACCGCTTGGCCGCGACTGGACTGATTAGAACTCATCATAGATCATTGTACCAAGTCGTGTCGACCCTGTCCGCGGAGTATAGGAGCCTCCGGTGGGTCCAATCTCGCTGCTTTGCTCTGAGTTTCCGACCACACAATCCTCCTTGCAGACGTTCTGTAAGACCTTACTAAGGAATCTCGAGCTTCTATATAGTTGTAGTCTAGTATAAGTGTAGACTGCTCATCGTCCGTGAGTCTAAGATGGAAACCTCTAGAATCGTACACAGCTAAGATGGCAATCGAGCGGATATTCGTAGTTCTATAAGTAACTAGTGTCAACGACTAGAAGCTGAACATCTACAGTTCTCCCTACGTGAATTGCCTCGCCGTGGATGATCTCTCGTACTCTGGGCTAATTGCCCCCAGAGCTCTGGATCCTGATATGCTAGCCGTAGTGTGGGACATCGAGCAAGGTCTCCGGGTCACTTGGACGATGATGTCACCGGCCAAAAGCCTCTTAGCTACCTCCTCTAGAGCTAGAACACCTTCTACGGTGCTATAAGATAAGATTCCGGGAAGTCGGTCAGCGGGTAATGATTCCATTCTTACCTAGGTAAGAGGGGGAAGAAGCTCCTAGTGCGATTGCTACCATTGGGAACGTTTGTTACGTTTTCTTTCTGCTACAGAGTGATTTAGAGAAACGGGGTCCAAATATGGAAATTTTCAGTCTCAAATTCGAGAAGCGCATTTCAAATTCAAGACCGTGACCATAATCAATCGACGAACCTGGGTTCCGAAATGGATCAAACAACAAAGTTACACGTCCGCGTAGGCCTCTAGGGCCTTTTAGATCTTCGGCATGCAGAAGGTTTTCCGGGCACAAGTCAGGACCATCAGTCATCGCATGATGCTCTGCATAAAGCAAAATGTGCTATCCACAATGCGAACGCCGCGGCGATTCAGATATAGATTACCTACTTTCACGGTTCCCAACCATCGGGTCGTACGAAAATCGCACGAGACGCCCATGACAGGGATGAACTCCATACCCAGGCCCTAGCGCGAAGTTTATCGGGGAGTGTAGAGGAATTCGCGTCGCTGTTCCGCACCTACGGGCTCAAAGTATTGCCTGTTGATACGGATCAGGCTTTTCGTGCCGGCCCCGCCTACCCCGCTAACGCCTCGTCGCAGCCGGGCCCAACAAAGATCGGCGATGTCTCGACCACCGTTGCGTTCCGATACCACCTGCACTGGGTACTGAAGGGAGCAAATACGTCGCATACGATGGACTGGCAACTGACCCATGGCTACCTCTGCTGACCACCATAGTGGAAGAAGAAGAAGAAGAAGAGGAATGAGTGGCACAGAGAGAGAAATCTTAAGCGCCGTGCCAACGCAGGTACCTAGATGCCCCCTGTTTTCTTAATGCACTCAAGTCAATAATTGTGATTCGTTACTAAGTGCCGCTAAAAGCGATTGCCTTGTATCTTTAAAGACCAACCATGCATTGAAGAAGGCCCACTCAGGTGGACATCTAATGCACCCGGCAGTAGATGCCGCAGGTCGGACCTTCAATGTCCTTGCGATGCAGGACAAGTACTTGGCTGAGCAGCTATTGGGTGTATGTCCCCGAACAGCGTCTTACATTTTGCGACTTGTTGGCCCCTAACTCGTCCTACAAAGTACTCAAGCCCAATCATCAACCGTAAATTGCGCCGACTGGGCAGAGCAGGTATATGTTCTTCGAGATACGCAACATCCATAAAATGATGTGCATCCTAATATTCCAGTAGTGGGCTAGCCTCAACGCTCGACTTGATACCATCGGCGATGGGCAAGCCTTCAAAGTAGCGCCGACAGAGATTGCTCTTGGATGCCAGCACTAAAAAAGGCTTTGGAGAAGTGCGACAACAGCTCATCTGAGGCTAGCCAAAACAACTTCTACAGACCGCGATAACTTTGACGGACAAACTTCGGAAGTCAGGCGTTGACTGGAAGATGGTTATCAGCAGGGATACCCACCACAGACTTTTCAGATATGTAGAGGATGCTACATCTGAAGCACTAGTAGAACTGCAGGCAAATTTTGAGGAAAAGTACCTAAAGCCACGCCTAGATCAGGTTAAAAAGTTTGGAAACTTTGAAAGCGTATGTTCAGGACTGATTACCACAAGTAAAGCTCTGAAGATCTGTGTAGAACAATTTCGATCGATCGATCACAGAATTCAGATTTGTAACTCGAGATTGGGCCTTCGTCAAATGGACCATAATCTTCCCGCTGCTGATCTGGGCGCCGCCTACCGCGATCACATCGGAGAAAAGCATGCTAAAGCGATCAATAATATCACTAAGTTCGCATACAAGATGAAGCTGCGGAATATTGATGGGATTGCTGAACCATACGCCGCCTTTAGGAAAAGTAATGAATATTGCAACACACTGGAAGCACTAAGAGGAATGCTGGACCTCTGCACTATACCTCAGGTGTCGCAATTCGTCCAGGACATACCAGCTTTATCAATATCAGAGCACGCATTCGCGTTTGAAGAGGTACCAATTAAGACTGTTAGATAGGGAGACTTCAAAGGGAGATTTCACATTAATTAATACGGTCCGTAGAATGCACCAGTATGGCGTGTAGAACGATATGCAACGCCGCAATGGGTATCAGAGTATGGTGTCGATCCGCATCTGGCGTTTTGCGTTACCAATGCCATGAATTAATTTAGGGATGAGTTGGACCGTTCGACCGGCAAACATTAATATGGAAGAGAACAAGTTGGTCGTTGGTACGGTGTTTCAATTTGAGACTCCCTAGAAAGCGCCGATCCACGTAATTTTGATCTGAATAACTATGGAGAGAACGACTTCAAAGCCTAACGACTACCAAGATGTTATGTATCGCTTGGGTGGGACTTGAAGCAGGAGAAGAAGAGCTTCGAGAAGCGCTAGGAGACTCGAATTACCATAAGACGCTTGCAATCGAATGTCAAAACGAGTTTTAAAGCTTCAAGATAAAGTTTACAGTCAAGGCTAAATGTACTACTAGACTCAGGTGGTAGTTACGAAGCCAAGCCAATCCATCCAAATAGTGAGGTCGCGTTGAATGATCTTGAGATCAGGGTAACATTTCCCTATTTTCCCTCCCCATCTCACTGATATGACGAAGCTGAGTACTTGTAAGACGAAGCGGCTTGGGGCCGGGTATGATACGCGCAGTAGTAGCATGTAGGACATATGAACATTATCTGTTGTCGTATCATGCGTACCTCGAAAGTCTTCCTTACACTATCAGAATTGATGCCTCTCACGAGACGCTACAAACCTAGCTCAGAAATCTGTATTACATGTATGCTGTATCTATGTGAAATGAGCCTTCGTCCTAGTTAAGCGCATATTGCCAACTGTAGCATATATCAGCTAGCTGACGACATGATGCAGTACCTCCACAAGTTTTTCGCGCATCGGATTGCGACAGCCTATATCCCTGATGCCGGGCGTCTCCGTGGCGAATAATAACAGAAATGTTATCATCCAGTTGAGCATCAAGCGTAGTAACATTCCAGGACTGTTTTAATAGATTCATAGTCTCAGCCGCGTGATAGAACTCGAGCACCGGCAATTTGAGACTTTTATCCGTTATTTGGCTCGAAGAACAGTATTGTCTGTTCAGCAATATCATTCCTCACAAGATATCAATTGTACTTGGATTCTGATCACGGAAGGTGCAAGGCCAAAGATGGCAAGGGGCATCCTGCATCACCCCTCCACTCTTCTTTTCGTCTTTATTCTATTAACTATTTGTAGATGAGAATGCGCCCTACAGTCTGTACTGGTGAAGCGACATCGGGTTCATTTTCGATAATCTTTTCCGCCTTTGTTTCGACCTTCGTTTCGATGCGTATTTTGAGAGTTTTCTACTTATGTTAGATCATGTTCGGACCAGTCTTAGGGGTTAATCCCATCCGCCCCTGATGACCGTCCCTCGGTACGGGAGTGAATTGGCTGCCTGTTACGGACATCGCTGAGGTGAAGAATTAGGCCGTAGAGGCAGAGGTGGAGACGGAAGTAGGGGCTGAGACGGGGGGGGAGATCTGATTCCATGGCAAGTTATATGACCAACGAGGAGTCTCGACAGGGCAGAGACGATTCTTGTAGGCTCGTATGGTGTGATACGGGCTGATGGTCGTTTAAGGTACACCTGTGACTCAACCAAAGTGACAATCACGGAATACGCACAATTATGAAAGATTCAAGACGCCTGCGTGAAGGCAAACCTTAGTGATGGACAAAGAGAAAGGGCGCCTTGGGCGATGGGCTTGTACACCGCAGCCTGCTCTCGGCTCGAAAGTCAATGTAGGGACCAAGATAGCCCGTGGGAAGTGCTGAAGAGAGACAAGTCAATCCCTACGATTCTATCGGATTAGCTATCGCAGTGCATTCAGTAACTTATAGTAACACCATATAGAAAAGTGTGGAATTTTGACAATTTTGGTATAGGGACCCTAGAATGGTGCCATGAAAGGGCATCTCTGTGCTCGTCTTCATATACATATTTCCTTCCGCTTCACTATGAAACCGCTACGTCCACTTCTACGAGCATACAAATGGAGCTCCAGCAGAGAATAACCCATCTTCATGTTCAAGAACCAAGAGATGCTTCGGTGCGGTCACAGGAGATGGGGGCGCAACATCGATCTGCTGGCTGGGTTTTCGATTCGATCGAGACACAAACGACTCATGACTCCCCAACAGCGATTATCGTGTTTTCTCGCTAGGTGTAGTCGATGGGGATATAGGTGGGGATGTTGCTGATGCATTAGCTTCGGTTCCTCGTATGGAAGCCAAGTCAAGTTGAGTATGCTTTTTTCATGGTTCAAAGCTCGACACAAAACTGACCAGTACATTCTACTATACTTGGAGGTAGTGCTACGGACTCGGCGGTTCAGATTTAAACTTCAGACTGACACAAAGAGACAGAAAGGCGCTTCATATCTACACTGCTGGTTTGGGTGAGACCATGACGCTGCGGCTGGTCTGCCGTAAGGCTCACTACCACCTCTCAAGGTTCCGAGCTAATGTCAAACAGCGATTTGATGCGCTGGCTCAAAATTGTATATTCCACCTACCCAGAACCATTTTGGCTTCCAGGAGGCTGAGTGAGATCATGAGAGTCAAGCTCATCCAGTCAAAGATGCAAATTGGAAGTCCCAACAAACTATGCTACGCAATTCGCTGTACAGCCGACTATCGCATCCAACACACCTCTCCTCGGCTTCATAAGCGGCATGTTGAAAGTCTCGTCGGGCTAGCAGCTAAGTCCATGATTTACTGGAACCTCATCGAATGCCTCAGCAGAACGCCAGACGCTCTATCACATCTCGCGAGATCCACGATAATGCGCTATTTCAGGAAAGAGACGACCCATTATCGTCTATCTCCTCTGTAATGCGGGTGTTGACCTGAAGAACCAGGATCCTCCTACGCCCTTTACGGACGCCCTCCGCCGAACGTTGCCGGACACATTTTCCGCGGCCACCAATGCGCGCCCAAGACCGCTAGCCCAGTTTGCCCAATATCTACTGGAAGCCAGTAAGTCAGGTAACTTGGAAGAGGTCATCAAGCTCTTCTACACTGCTAAAAATCAATATCGGGACAATGATCTAAGGATGTTTTCAGGCGCGTTCAGCGCAGCGGCTGAGAACAACCGCCCTGATGTTCTTCTATATCTACAGGAAAATCGTACGCCACACCTAGTAACAACATGTGTCGGCTCCACAGCCGTGCCCCAGCTCTTCATGGACTTTGGCTGGGATATTGATTAGTTGGATGTTGGCTCCAGATATGCCCGCCTTGGGTCAGTACCTCTTGTGACGTACCACAATCACAACTAACCTAAACCTAGAAATTTCGTACATGACGAAACTTCTGTCGTTGGTTTATAGACAATGAAGCCTCAGAAAATGCGAGAGCGACATCGATGTCACACTAATGTCAGTTGCAGTCCGCCGTGTCCCAACGCCGACAGGTCAAACTATTCTTGGAGCGCTGCAATGGGATACAAGGCGGCCAACTTCTTCATTTCGCAGTCGAACGAGTGAATGTTGGTGTCCTCGAGGTCATCGAGATGTTACTCAATTTAGAGTGCCCCATTGATAGCATCATGTTCCAAGATGATCCACGGTCCTGGATAGAGTGGAGATTAGGAGAGTCGGGCACGCCTTTGCTTACTGCTGCACAACATGGAAAGACAAAAGTCGCAACATATCGTGCTGCATGACGAGTTAGTGTCCCTATCTTCGGGGCCTCCTACAGAGCCGCAAAGTTGACCTAACGCTCACCGATCACGTGTGTATCTACCACACCACAACATCCTGGCGGAATTGCCCGCCTTCTTTACTACCCACCACCCCAGAGGACACCGCAACTAGCTTAGGGTTTAGAATCCGATGAGTAGATAGAACTTGGTGCGCATTCAGACTACGAGTGCTTCGCTCTCCTTCTCGGCTCTTCAACGCCCGATTTAGATATTTTGAAACCCTCCGGGCAGTGGCGCATTGCCTCTCATGTTCCAGATACATTCATCGCCAAAATTGCCGACTCCTTGATGCCATGGACGAATGGTTTGTACAAATCAACTATCCATCGAGTTATCAACAGGAGCACGGGTGCCAGATACAGTGTACCATTTTTCTTCTCGGCGAACTGTGATACCATTGTTGAGACATTGTCAACCCGTCTGAAAGAAAGTGAAGTGAGTACTTGGAAGCCTATGCGGGCTGGAGAGCATATATTAGAAAGACTTAGAGATATAACCCAATATGGGTATGGCATGGTAACGGCAAATAACTGTGGTCAATTCCTATCCCAACATAGCATGGCAGCCACTGCAACAATTACCAAGTTTACCTCACGAGCGAACATAAGAAATTACGAGTGACTGTTACCATAGTTGCGTGTGTGGTTTAAAACGCTATCTTTGCGTCGTGGTAGCGCAGCTAGCACGCAAAATATTTATTCAAATAAAGTATAACTAAGTGGGATGCCCTGTTTGGAGGCGCCGTTTGTATACATTGACAATAGAAAGGTTAAAAGGAAGCTTCCTCAGCACTTTAAACGCAGATGTTATGACTTTTAGATTAATTAAGATAGTCTTGCAACGTAACGTCGGTCCCTGGGTCGTGAGATAACCGTCGTGCAGAGATGGCTCGCAATACGGACCTCTGGAGCCTTTTGTCTATAGATTTACAAAGCTGTAGTTACATAGTAAAATTCTACCATCTTTTCTCCCCAAGACTAAGTCTCCGACAAACACTATCGCAACGTTGTTCATGCTCAATTGTTTCGTCAACGCCAACAGTCAATCTTCCTACTATGCCCCCTAGTCTACTCGTGACCCTAATAGTCCCATTGTATTTTAGAGGATCGGAAAGAAAGTGCTACTAAGAAAGATTATGTTGATAGCTTTTGAAGATGCACTGAGCTCAAATTTATAAATGCCGGGAGTTTCGCCGAGTAAGAAGGTAGGACCGCTAAAAACCTCCCGAGGTGGTGGGACCTCTAGTGTAGCTTGGCATGTATGGGTTTGCATCGGCGCGCCATTGTATTCTTGTATTATATCGTTTTAAAGGCTCCGCTATGGTTACCTCAGATCAGCCTCCAAAAATATCTGTGACGCATAGCCATGGTGTTCTGGAAGCGTCGACAGCCACGTGCGCGATCAGGTTTCCATATGCCTAGCGGGAAGTAATGACCAAACATCGGATGACCCACTTTGTCGCCGTGGTGTAGTGGTTTGATTCGGGTTCTCTGCACTTATGCTATTACCAGAATTCGTTCTATAGAACGAGTCGAAGCTACAGACATGCAAAATAACGATATTTCGGTGAGAAGGGATTACTAAGCCTGGTTCAGCTCCAAGGCCGTCACGTGCTCATCTAGGCGACAACACACTCAGCTACCCAACCTAGGTTTGCACCAATACACGTGGAAATATCCCTCTTTGCTCACTAAGAAATTTGGTGCTCTCTGGTCTTCCGACGCTATTTTCGATTGGCCCACTTCTACGCTATCAACGCAAAATAAACTAGCTCCGCCTCTCAGCCTTACAACCTGTGGTCAATATTTGAGCACTTCATATATTACAGATGGAAGCCTTTACTTATGAACCGATAGATCTCGAGCGCCCTGCGTTCCGACTCTTACAGCTTTTGAAAGGTGAAGGGCCGGACATCGAATGCATACTGTATCAAGCGTACCTCGACGGTGGTGACACAATTCCCTACCATGCATTATCGTATACGTGGGGCAGCATGAATAAATCTTCAACCGTGACGGCGAATGGGAAGACACTAAGTGTAACTAACAACCTATACTCAGCCCTCCAATGTCTTCGCTGGGCAAATATGGACAGGGTACTCTGGGTTGACGCTATTTGCATCGATCAAGACAACAAGAAGGAGCGAGGACATCAAGTTCAACAAATGTGCAAGATCTATTCCCAAGCTGAGGAGGTGGTCGTTTGGTTAGGCCAAGCGACAGATGAGACGGATATTCTTATGAACTCTCTACAACAACTGGAAGAGTACAGTTCGATGTACGAGTATAAAGACTGGGGCCCCGCTCTCTGGGCCAATTTCTGGGTATTGGTGCCTCATAATGCACACCCCGCGCTGCATAGAGGCTTAGAGCTGCTCTTAAAGCGACCTTGGTTCAGGAGAGTCTGGGTCCTGCAAGAAGTAGCTAAGGCGAAAAAGGCGAAAGTTTGGTGCGGTACTAAGTGTGTTAAGGCGCGTACCTTGGCTCTTGCTCCGTTACTAATAGGTACGAAACCAGAACGCCATTGTCAAGCTGTCTTGGACATCATGCCCGGCCCCTTGAGGAAAGAGTCTTGGTGGAGCGAAAGCAGAGACCTGTATAACCTTTTGCTGAAGTTTAGTGAAAGTGAGGCAAGTGACCCACGAGACAAGGTCTACGCCTTACTTGGCATATCTTCAGACGCACAGGACACCGATAGCCTACGTCCAGACTATACGAAAGACGTCCAGGAAGTTGTCCGCGATACTTCTTTATTTTTGTTCGGATCAACAGATATTCTGTATGAGACTATGCCACAGCTCTTGGAGAACATTACTTCTCTGAATGCGGCATACTTCTGCAAACTTGCAGAAGTATCTGATGCGAGCAATGTACGCCACTTTCTCATGCGGCGAGGACTTGAGGTGCCGCTATCAGAGGCTATGATTAAAGCTGCGGTAGGAAACCATGAAAATGGGAAGGATATCATATGCCTTCTTTTTGAACAGCGAGGAAACGAAGTCAAGGTCACGGAGGACGTAATAAAAACCGCTATAGGAAACGAGAGAAGTGGAAAAGAAATCATGGGGTTTATTTTTCAACAGCACGGAAGCGAAGTTAAGGTGACAGAGGAGGCGATGGAAGCCGCTGCAAGAAATGAGGCAAGTGAAAGGGAAATCGTAGAGTATATCAACATTTTCCAAATAGCTTTCCATGAAGGCTACAAGGCTGTGGTAAATATTTTGCTAAATAATGGCACTAATGACAATGCGCAGGGCGAAGAGTATAGCAACATACTCTACGCGGCTTCATCCAAAGGCCACGAGCCGATTGTGAAGCTACTGCTTAAGAAGGGCGCTGACGTCAACGCCCAGGGTAGATACGACCGCAACGCGCTCCATGCGGCTTCATCCAAAGGCCACGAGCCGATTGTGAAGCTGCTGCTTGAGAAGGGCGCTGACGTC